>APFE030530582.1:0-12868 GCA_000404065.3 Pinus taeda
GACTAGTGTTCTCATCTTTGGATCTTTGTTTCAGATCTGTTTGGCTGCTTTTGGTAACTACTTAGATCTCTTTGATATGCCACTTTGGTATTTTTTTACCTTTGTGTGGCTTGGTCACTTTTTTAAAGTTACCTATTCTTTCTCTTGTTTGTGTTTGCCATAATTGGTGGTGTTGTGATTGGTTGTGCAACTATCTTCTAGGAAAGTTCTTTTGAGTGTGTTTTCATTGCTTTGTATCACTCTCATATGATATTTTTTAGGCCTTCCTATATCTAGGGTCTGGTTTTGACCCTTGTAGAACATTGGTCTTTGTTGAGCCATTATACTACAGCCCTAGCTTGATGACATTTCCCCCGCTTCTTCACTTTTTGCTTTCAATTTGATTGCTTTCAGTGTGTTTCTTTGATTAGGCTTTGCTTTTCCTAGTTTTCACACTTCTAGAGTGCTTTGCGTTCTTGCTTGGGAGTCTTTTCCTTTGGTTTCTTTTCAAATTGTTTTGGTTTGCCTTCCTAGTTTGTTTTAGGTCATTAATTCACAAAATTTGTGATAATTTGCTTTCAAGAATATTTAGAGGTGCATCATAATAGCCACTCGTGTGTTAGAAGGATCTTACCCTCCTGTAGTTAGCATTCATTGAATTGAAAATTAAAAATTGCATATAGTTGCACTAGGGTGACTAACTAAGATTCATTCACACCATCTTAGTTTCACACTGCACCCCACTTGTGTAAACAACAATGAATAAAATCAATGCGATAATAAAATTAACAAAATTTGTCTTTTATTTTCACTGGTAGTACACCAACACTAGCTTGGGCTAGGGTCTTGGATATAGGAGTGTGAGTTAACTGCTCCAAGACTACAAAATTAACTTAGCATCTTGCAGTAGGGAGTTAAAACCATTTGCAATAGTGCAGTCTGGGAAGCCCTTCTCACAAAAGGGTCAAGCATGAGGTAATACTTGGGCTAGGTGAATTGACACAATCCCTTTTGCTTATTTTTGGGTGGTGCAGTATAGTGGAATCTCCACGCATACAAACAGTGTCATCTCATTTGGGGACAAATTAGGAGGCAACTCTCAAGGGGATTTCGGTCTTAGCTCCTTTTGGGGTTAAGTTTCCTGCCCTTGCGTGTGGATTTGTCTTGCAACTGTCCCCCCAGGTCGTGTTATTGTACATGGTGACCATAGTGACCTATCTTCTTAGGTATTATACACTGGTGCAGGGTCAAGTTCGTCTTCTCTGTACCTTGCATAGATATTAGTCATACTCTCTTGCTCCTCTCGGAGGGTGCCCCATGGAAAAAAAGGGGCACTTGCACTGAGTTCGCAGATAAAAAGACTAGGAAGTAGGTCGCCAGTACAACTGTTCCACCACCAACTTCTTTGTATTTTGGTTTGCATGCGCTATCTTCTAAGATGTTTCTAGTGTGTGCTATTTGGTATGACTCATTAGTTTTAGCCTTAGTTTGTTTGTAATAAAATAACATCATAAGTTACCACCCTCGCTGAATTTGTTCATCGACGGTCACATCGTATTCACAATTTGCCTCCTGAACGAGGTGGACTTGTTACCCCTACACAGAGAGTACCCATTGGTTATCAAGACTTAGACCACCACATTGTCATGGATTCTATACATGGTCCTTCTTGTACTGATTTGGTTTCTATCAAGATTTTGGCAGACGACTCTGATGCTCCTGCCAACCCACATTTTACTGATCCATTGGGACCTGATTTATTGTGATTGAACCTTGACAGTTCCATACGTACCTAGATTCACATGCCTTTGTCTGTGCTATATGTTATGGCGGAGTCTAAGACGTCCTTACCTTCTGCATCAACAGTGTCAGCTGCCATGACATCATTTCCACCTCTTAGTGTGGCTATACCCACTCCTCCGTCCACACCTCTTACTTCTTCTTGGGGCATTCCACCAGTTTCTTCTATGAATCCTACAAATTTCTCGAACATTTCCATGTCCACACCATCTCCTATGTAGACCATGGTACCCCAACCTAGTCAGTCGGTAGGTTAAGGAATATTTACCCGGCATTTTTCCCAACTAATTGTTCTTGTCCCTCAGTTAGACATGGTTACATCCAATAATATGTGGGGAGGATCCTTTATTGTCCTTGGTCATCTTGGGGGCAACGCCACTTCTATTATGTCACAAGCTTGGTATAGTTTGCTTTTTGGAGGGGCACCACTTACCAGTACTTATATTGTAGGGCTAGTTTACCTAGGGGCAACCCTATTTTCGATATCGTTTCTCACGCAAGGTATCCTCCTTATGTCGGTCCTATTGTGAAGAGTGTCCTTTTCCTATACCTGGGTACAACCCCATCAACATCCATGCTTTTAGGGGTCATTTTCTCTCTGGCGGTACTTACCCTAGGTGGCAACCTCCATTTTCCAGTCATGTTGTCCCACATCAGTCCTATGTCGGGGCGAACCCGTTTCTTCACCAGCAGGTGCATCTTTCCACTCCTCATATGGGCGGACCACATGGTTGGTTAGGGGCCTCTCCCTCCAATGACCCATTTAGTCAGATCCAAAATCCTTTCTTATCTTCTCCCGATTTACTAGATGTGGTGAAACTGACTAATGATCCCATACATCATGATCCTTGGTGGCCACTTATGCTCGCCAAATTATCATCTGATATTCCCAAGTTTGAAGGAAGCCTAGGGAGAATCCATCCACACACATTACCACTTATCATTTGTGGCATTCATCTAATTCTTTAGTGGATGATTCTGTTAAACTTCACTTATTCCAACTTACGTTGACCAAGGATGCCGCAAAGTAGTACATTGAGTTAGATACTGCATCCTACGGTGACTTTGTCTCCCTTGCTCAAACTTCCCTAACACACTTCCATTTACCTACTCAGTATGATATTGACTCTGACCTCTTGTCTAATTTCAAACAAGATGATGCTATGTTAATCTTTGATCATATTCATGAGTGGCACCATCGCAAGAGGTTGGTGAGAACCAAGTTACCTGATGAGATCTTATGTAAATGGTTCATTCGATCTCTCCGACCTTAGATTTCCAAGGATGTGTCTATGTTTCGATCCCTTACTGAGGAACAAGCTATTTTAGCTACCCAACAGTTGGATCTTATCTATTCACAGTCGGGTATGCTTTATGAAGTGCTGCGTAACACCCCTAGGCTTTCCATTGACCCTCCAAAACATGTTCCTAGCCCACATGATGATGGTGTGATTGGGTTTGTTTCTGATTCCGTGAGCCAACTTGCCACCTAACTTGGGCAATTGATTGTTACATCTGAAGCCCAGCAAGTGTGTTTGGCTTTGCTAAAGCAATCCCTCCTGAGCTGTCCACTGATGTTCTCACGGTGAAGTCCACTCAACCGAAGAAAAATCAACAATCTATTCTCTCATTCTTTTTCTATCTTTCTAATTTGTCCTGATGATGGACCCCCTTTGGGGTTTGAAACGTCGACACAATGAACAAAAAAATGTGGACAATCCGGATCACACCACTGCAAAAAACTTCCACAGAAGCCTTAAATCAAACAAAATCAACAATCTAGTGGTACGAAGAATAATAAGTGGAATAAACAAAAGAATCAAAATGCTTAGGAGTCTCAATCCAACCCTCAAAGTCAGGGAGGGGGCACTAGTTAACTTCGTCGTAATGTCAAGTTCCCTTGTAAAATTTGTCAATGTGACCATCTTACTCATGAATGCCCTTGAATGGATGAGGTCCATATGCTTCTTTCACCATCGTCTACTTAGTAGCTTGCTATTGTAATCCATCCATTCCTTGCACAACCCCAACAACAGATGGTTGCTCAACCTTCTCGCCCTCCACAAAGGGGCAACAAGGGGTCAACTTCTCATAATTCATCCGTCTTCATGCGCAAGTAAGATCTTAATGCGATCATGTGAGCCAAGTCTAATGATGTTCCTTATTTGAGTCTCCCATCTAAGGACTCGTCAATTCCACTACCATCCACTGGACCTCTCACTCTAGATAAGCCTGTGGAACCTGTATATCACCCTCCCAAGGGTGTTCTTAGGAAGACAACACACAATCCTTCTACCAGGGTTGCTCAACACTACAATATTGTTGAAGATCTAGCCCAGGCTCCTTGTGCCATGTTTGCCTTGGAGGTATTGCAAAGTTTTCCTCAGCAGTGCAAAGCCTTGTTGTCTACCATTAGTGGAGTTGACCTATCTGAATCTAGTCTCATCGCTTTTAACGCTAATAATGTCACTCCTCGACTTTCCCATTAGATTTCTTTCCAAATCATCATTTGTGTTTCCCATAGAAATATTCATCACACTTTGGTGGATGAGGGATCTTCCACGTGTGTCATGTAAGCATCATGATGGAAGGCTATTGGCTTTCTGACACTCACCACATCCAACACGACTCTCCAAGCTTTTGACAGACACAACTTTGTTCCAATGGGAGTTCTTCCAAATTTTTCCATTGAGTTAGTAGGGAAAATGTCCATGTTGATGTCAAGTTTGTCGATGCCACATTAGATTATGACTTGGCCGTAGTTGGTTTTATGAAATGACTGTAGTCATCTCATCTATTTTTTGTGTACCTTTCTTTCCTCATTAAAGCAAAATTGTCACTATCAATCAACTTGACTTTTGCGTGCCATCAGCTCATATTTCCACCACTGGAAACCACTCGTGAGAGATAACCTTGGTCAGTATGAGAGTGTTGGCTTGGGATTATTTAAAATCTCGTCCCTTATGGGAGTCTTTACTCAACTCCCTCCTCCCAACACTCCCTCTACTTCTACCACAACTCCTATGCATATGATCTCTTCTGGTACCCGTGGACCCCATAGACCTTCTGATCCTTGGGTGGTGTCGCTTGATTCTATGGAAGTTGAACAAGATAGTGAGCACCCTCTGCCACCTATTGTGGAATAGATCAGCTCTTTGGAAATTCTGTCAGTACCTCCTGACGCTGGTTAGAAACTCCATCCCAATATGGAATATGATCAGGTTCTTTTTCCCACACAGGCCGCCCCTGTACTTTCTCTGCATGACTCCCTTGATGATGAGCCTCCTTGATTAGTCAAATTGGCGGTCATGGATCTACCCACTAATCATCATAGGTAGTTTATGCCTCTTTCTGTCTTTAGTCTCCCCGATGAAGAATGAGTAGAACCTAGTAACTTGAATCTTAAATTGAATTAGGGGGCACCTTCCCGGATTTCCTTAGAGTTTCCACCCATGAGTCGAGTCAAGTATTGGGATTCTAATGTTGAACCTACCATTGAATTGCCCACTTCCTTTCCACCTTTTGATAATCATCTTATACCCCCTTTATGTCTTAATCCTCCCCTATGTCCTCAGGTTTATTTCAAGAGTGTGACTATGTTCGACTGTCCCTGGCATGGTCAACCTTTTCGGATTTGGCAGTTTGATTTCCTTTGGCATGGCCCCACATTGGTGAGACATATGGTATATTTACCTTCCATGAGTTCACTATGGAAAACCTTGGCTTGTGCCCAGTTGTGGGCACACTTTGACGTGACCTACTGAATAGTGTTGCGCTTGTACATATTGTACATAGAATTGTGACTCTTTACCCGTTTTGGTTTGGTGTGTAATGTGAGTATTTTCTATTCCTTATTTATGCCAAAATTCCGAAAACTTAGAAAATTCAAAAAACAAACCAAAAAATACATGGTCTTGTTTTTATCTCATCCATGTTTATGTCTTTCATTATGTGATTTAACCATGGGTCCAGTCTTTCTGGACGATTTTTACAGGACAAGGTGATGCTTCTATTGCGACATCCATTGGAACTTAGGTGTGTTTCTCTTGAGCTTGGCATATAGGGGTAGATCATATATCACTATCACCATTGCATTTTGATTGTGAGTGCCATATTTATGCCTTAGGTGTAACCTCGTTAAGTTATGACTTTCACTTTTGCCACTTCCTTTATGCATGTCATAACATGGTGGTAGATCTTACCTGATCATGGATACCCTAGTTAGCACCTTTTTTCCGAGGTGGTGTCCATGCAAACATTTCTTACTCCTTCTTGGAATTCCTCCTTCTGACCCTCCATGAACTAGAATTTGATCCTCATGTCCTCTTCTTCGTCATATTTCTAGGTTTACCCCAAGAGGATTCCACCATTTTTCCCCCTTGTGATTGTCATTTTTTATCAGTTTACTTTTGCATGATGAGCTTTGGTTTTTGTCTTCCATCATCATCATATGCTTGGGCTACCACCTGCTTTCACTTGGTGTTTACCCTTTCTTGGAGGAACCGCTACAGTGAGTGGTCCTATTATCTCACCTCTTGTCCTCTTTATGTCATGAGCAGTTCCATCATTACGAGAACCAATTACTACCCTCTATACCACTCATTCCTCCAAGAGGAGTTTCCATTAATCTCTTTTCAGACTCCTTAATTTAGAAAATATTGTTTAACCCAGTATAAGTTTAACCCTTTTCCGGACTGGGATATAGACTAGTTACGAAAAAGAAATACCCTAGTCTATTGTGGCTAGGAGTTTCCCCCTTATATACTTTTATCTCTTTTTCGGGCTTGGGGGAGAACTTTACGAAAAAGGAACTTATAAAAACTAGAAGGGGGGGGGGGCATATTTTTCCATTAGTCATCAAAGTGGCAGAATTAGTTGTGTCGCCCTTGAACACGACACCTCTCTGTCCCATTTTCTTACTATTGGGTTTTAGCTTGCCTAGGATTTGTACCCTTCATATGAGTCTCTTTACTTCTCTGACTGGTTACTATTCTAGTCATATGGAGTGTGCTTTGATGCCTCCTACATCGTTTCATGATATCACCAGGTGCTCATTAGTCATGCTGCCAAGTCATTCTTGTTTCATGCCGCTATGTGTTCAAGGGAAGTCTCAACCTATGTCGGCCATCTACAGTAGTATGTTGCCCTTTTTGAGTCAGCCATCCTTGTGTTAGTTGTACTTCACTGCTTCATGACTTCATCTATTCATCACATCATCTTGGTCTGTTCTGTTTTGATTGATGGGGGATACATTAAGGTCCTCCTTCGATGAATCTTCTCTTGTCAACTTCAGCTCATTATCCAGGAGCTTGATCTAGGAATTAGTAGTACCTTGGAGCTTGCGGACCTTAGTGGTAGGCTTCCTTATGATTCAAAATGGGTTGTCATCATTGGCTCATGATTGATCGAGTTCACTAGTGTTCGACGTCAACTCATCTATTCACACTTAGTGGATTATACTAGGTACCTTAGGATCCATTTTCCTCATTGGTGGATTTCCCCGCGTCTGTTACTAGTTTATCTCATTCACTAGTAGTCAGGTGGTTTCTACCATGCTCAACTTTAGCTCATCTATCCGCATGGTGTAGATTCGTACCATCGAGGTTATGTTGAAGACCCCAGGTTAGAGACATATCACTCTTATATGGCATCCTTCCTAGGTTGTGTTGGAGTTATGTATCATTTATGTACTTTGAGGTCTATCTTGAGACACTTCTTTGTCTATCATGCGTCCATAGTCCTACTGATGTATACTATGACATAGATCCACGATTGTATTTGTTAGTGGCTATGCTTTATCTGTTGAACCACATGGATCCATTGTGTATGTCTTCCTGGCCATGTTTTAGCATTTCATGTCATGGATCTATAGTGTATTTTATGGAGGCCATGTTCAATACTTTCTTATGACCGAGCATGGGTATGCCCACCTCGGGAATGTTTTCAACAATGTTGAGCCTTCAATACTTGAGTTCCTCCAATCAAACTTCGTAGTCTTGGCTCCTTCCTCCCATTTTGAGCATTGAGTATTATTGTAATGCATTTTGGCCATCAGTTTCTCTTTTGACCTCATGCATTAGGGGGCATCTGTTATAACCCTATTTTCCACTCCTTTATAGTGAGAGAAACCCAATATCAACTTACCTTAGTTGTTTGGCTTAAATGCATCCCCTTTTCACCTTTTCTTTTACTTATGTGAGATTTATCCCATGTTAAAAGGGTTAAATTACATAATTAAGAAATTTCTCATAATTATTTTGCCAAAATATTATAAATATGAGATAATATTTATTTCATAATTGAGATAATTGATAAAAATCTCATAATTGTGCAAAAGGTTTCTAGAGTTTTTCATTCCCAAGGAGATCAACATGACCCACTTGTGTATGAGTTGGCTAGGGGTCCATTATTGTAGAAGTTTCCTAACTTCTCAATCCCCTAGGTGTCTAGATACATTCTCCTGGAGGATGAAATGAGACTTTATAATCTCACCAAGAGGGAATAGGGGGGAGGACCAAAAACGACAGTCCGAGAGCTCTGCTACCTTAGGAGAGGAGGCCATACTGCAAGTTGGAGGAGAGGATTTTCTTTGTGTTGATGGTATACATTTGATGTAGTTCCATTTATATGGTTAATAAAAAATTGTGTTCCCTTCCTTACATGAATTTGTGTTCAGTATATTATATGAACATATCTATTGCTTTTGATCTAACAATATTTCGAGGAAGATCAACTGTTTTCCTTGTCTAGTTGTGTTTGTGTGCAGGGATAGAGATCTCATGCAGATGTGTTGGATCGCTCGAGTGGAGCACAAGATCTGCATCGAACTCAAAACCTTTCCCTGACATGTGAGTATTCCAGGTGTGATCTCTTATCTATAGCATAGATATGAATGATTTCTGCATGCATGAAAATTTGGATTGAGGGGCCATTATTAGATTACATTAGCCATTATATTTTGTTGTCTAGCGATCTCAATCAGGCATGAGATCATGGAGCAATAGCTCCTTGAAGATCTAGCTGCAACAATAAGATTGCACAGTCCTGGAGTGAACCCGTCAACCTGTGAGCACATGCAACAAACAACAAGCCTTAGGATAACTTATGCACAATTTATGGGTTGAGTGGCAATGGCTGTCCCTCAAGATCTATGGAATTTCTAGACTAAAGCCAAGGTTGTCAGCTAGAGTTGTTCAAATTATGAGAGCAAGCTTTGATGCGCTGCTCTGCGCAATTTTCAAGGGGAAGGTAGCCTACATGCTCTGTGCAATTTTCAAGGGGAAGGCAGCCTGCATGCTCTGCGCAATTTTGGAGAGAAGCTGGATGCCTTGATTCACTGCGCAATTCTGAAGAGAAAGATTGGTTTCCCTCCAGTTCTACGCAATTTTCTAAGTCAGCACAAGAATTACTTGAAGACCAAGTCACGAGAGGTCAACTTGCGGGTGAAAGTGAAACAAGTTAGCAAACACAAGATGATAAACTAAAGAAACTCAACTAAAACCACAAGTACCTGAGCAGTGCAAGACATGCTACAAAGGATGGTTGGTAGGGAGGCTTCAAAACGAAGCTAAGGAAAAATTTTGGAGGATGGTTGTAGCCGCTACAACAAATCCCAATATTAATGTTAATGTGATAAACCCTAATATTACATATTAAATAATACACACACACACACACACACACACACACACTTGATTTGTGTTTATATAATTAAAGCTTAGATATATATCATTAGAGTTTGAATATATAATTTTTTCACGGAGTTTTGGCACAATTTTATGATTAAGTATTAGTGTTTATACAACTATACTTTAGGTATATATTTCATCACTGGGGTTTACACAATTATATTTTGAATATACATTTGATTTGTGTCCATGATTCTTTTACAAACAATTTAGACAATTTTGTGTAGAAGGCATTTTAATCAGATGGCAATTGCTTGTTTGTGGTTCTTCTAACTCATCATCAATACCTTTTTTAAGTGGTTGTACATTACAACATATTAATCATGATATGCATGCTTTAATATTTGATTTCTTAATTTTTATTATTTGATCAATTTTTTATATATTTCCTATCCCATTATCTTTAAGATTACAACTCATAGAGCTAAGCAAATCCAATTCCTCTACAATATTCAAATTTACAATACCTTCAAGTTTAGTTATACACTGTGTATTACAATAAATGAAAGGCATATCTCAGTAAGTAGCTTGGCCTTTGCTCAATTGATTAATATAAGACCATTTATTTCCTTCAAGATACCATGGAGAACACAAATTACACTTCAAATAAGAAACTACTATGATAGTATTGAATTAGATGTTTCTTCAAGATGTATTTATACATTCATGCCTTTTGAGGATGATAAGGGGTTTCATCTCAGTCCTTCTTTGTTTTGTATCATCACAGAGCTTCTGTTATGTTGACACCTAATCTTTGGGATTAGGTAAATCCATGTAAATATTGTAAATAGAAAATAAGGAGAATTAGAAGATGAAGAGACAATGGGAGATGAAACCCAAGAGTCTCTCTCTCCATGTATATATCTATGATCCATCTTAATGCAATAACACAATTTGATTTGAGGAGTTACCTCCTAGTCTGACATGGTATCAGAGCCAACACCATTTTTGGCTTCCTTTCTTCCTTTGTTCTGCATCTTTTGCAAACTAACACCTTTGTCATATCCCTGCAAAATCCCATGCATTGTTGTTGAATGCATTGGTAGAGATTGCATGTTGTATTCTATCCTATTATTGAAAAGGTTGTATTTTTGCATTAAGGCATTGATTTTCAACGTAGTGTGAAGACTGGTGTGTCTTCCTGGAAGTGTTGCATTTAATGGTGTGCTTGCAGTTCAAATTATGTGGCGTCTAGCATGTGGTAAGTCTTTTAAGAACTTGAAAAGTTTGATGATTGATGAATGTCGTATATGCGGAAAATATTTGATTGAATGCAGAAAAGTTATAGCTGATTGAATGAGGAAACCATTTTGAAGCTAGTGGCAGTATTGTGTCTGTGTGGAATTTTTTTTATAAAAAAACTCGTGTGGTAAGCTTATCGCCTCATCTCCAAGTGAATCTTACGTTGATCTTTTGTCCCTCTACCAGAACCTAGTTGAGTGCATTAAATCCATGAAACATGCAATAGCCAGTCCATTAAAACATTGGTTTCTGCTTTGTTTAAATTGTATGTAGGAGCAACATATTGTGTGTTAAAATCTTGTGTGTCCAAGACTGCTGCAACAACGTATGTCTCCCATTAAAATATGCATAGTCTCCCATTAACTGCACAGAGAGAATTGGTGACAACAATCACTGTGGGTATACTTCCTGGAGCTGAGTTGAATGTTTTGTGAGTGTTGGTAAATTGTGGTAATATTCCAAAAAGAGGTTTCCTCCACAGTGCAACGTAATTTTGGCTTGGTGCAGAGTTGTTCCTGACCGGTCGAGGTATATCCGTATGACCATGTGTTTTATTTGTTTAATACTCTACATGTATGGTATGCAATGCGTTATTTGAAAGTGCATTGGCTCTTTTATAAATGCATTGTTTTTTTTTAAATAAGACATATATGGTATGGTTAAGCTTCATATAATCAAATTACATATATGGTCTACGTAAGGTATATGATGGAAGTATATTGAGAGCCTACACTCTTAGTTGATTTTTTTTTTAAGAAAACAAATTATTTTACAAAGACTTGCAATTACTGTAATTATTTTGAAGCACATAGTCATTTTTTAAGAATTCATTCACTCATATTTGTTGTGGGAGTGGTTCTCACTAGTAAGTAGAACTATCCTGAGTGGTCCCAGAAGATAAAAAACACTCTCATTTTCAATGAGTTTTGGAAAGGAGTCTTTGAAGGTGTAGGAGACAATTCACTTGAAAAACCCACTTCAGGCAAGGAGCTTGCCATTTGGAAAAACAAGAACAACAAGGCCTATGCCTTGATTATAGCATAAGTAAATGAAGAGGTGAGTCACCATATCTCTCCATTTTCAAATTCTTTTGAACCCTTAAAGAAGTTGAAGGAATTGTATGACTCACACTCTAAACTTGAATTTGTTCAATTGGTGATTAAGTTGTTTAGTCTTGAATTGAAAAATGATGACCTTGTTGCCTTAGAATTAGAAGTAAGATCTATTATGGATGATATAAAATCCACTGGTGTTGAGATAGATATTCATCTCATAGCTTATGTCAAGGCACTATATCCAACTTGTTCACATTTTCTTGATTCATTGAAAGCAAGTGGAAACCTTAAGGAGATTACCTTTTACTCCCTTGAGAAGAAGTTTGCTAAGAGAGAGGCGGCCTTTGGGAAGAAGACAACTCATTATTCTACTAAAGAAACTGTATGCTTTGCATAAAGGAGAAGAATCGTGCATAAGATTCTTCTATAGGAAGAGGTGGCTGAAGACGAAGAGGAAGGAGGAATTTTAGAGGAAGGGGGGCAAACAATTCCAAGGAGAAAAGTTTGATCTTCATTGCATAGGATGCAATAGAGATGGACATGAAGCTTCCACTTGTAGGTTTCCTTGGGACTGAATTGAGCAGGAAATAAATGAAGGGAAAGGTAAGGCACCTGAGTCCACCCATTATGGTGTGGCACATTGCAATATTGGAGTAACCGAAGACTTATTCAATGCTTCACTTGCTTCATGGAAATATGATTGGTTGCTTGATTTAGGAGCAACTTGCCACATGAATTTTAGGAGATATTTCTTTGAAGAATTCACTTACAATGTTGATGGAGCACTATATTTGTAGACAAGTCAAAACTTAAGCACTTGACACCATCATGCTCAAATTGCCTGGTCTTCCAAACTTTCTTCTACATGAGGCTCTATATCTCCTAGAGTTGAGGAGAAACTTGTTGTCTTTGGTCCACATCTGCTAGCAAGGCCGCTCCATTCATATGTTTGATGGCAAGGTTGAGGTCAAAAGAGTATAATATCACTCAGTTCTCATGACAGGGATAAAAGAAGAAAGACTTCTAAAGCTGCAAGGAACCTCTGCTTGTGCATAATGTTATAACTTATTTTTACCCTTGTAATATTTTGTATTTTTTCTTTTA
>APFE030530582.1:13152-39500 GCA_000404065.3 Pinus taeda
AATAATATCCCTAATATTGTGTTCACATTCAAATGCTGCATCATTTTTATTTTATTATTTTATTTTAAATAATCATTAGTATTTTTAAAAGAATTCTTTATGTGTAATAAATTGATCTGATCAATTTGTCGGATAACATTTAAATATTGTTTACATTTGGATGGATGAGATTGGGCCCGCCCACATTTGCGAGACCCCCGACATTATCAACAATTAATGGAGGAGGGGGGGGGGGTTCCAAAGTGATTTTCTTGATCCTGCCTTCAGGTACGTGGTAGCCCCACATCCATTGCGGTACCCCTTGACAAAAACCATAAACAACTCCCCCTCGACAAACCACCATTCTGCCACTCATACCTTCCGCTATTGCTCCCACCAATTTCTCCTATCGCTAAAACCTTCACTACATTTAACCATTACCATCTCCCTAATAGATTTCAGATAACCATTATGCATTATTTTTCTGCCAATGTTCAAAATATTTAATTCCCCCTCACCATTTACCATTAGCCAATTTTTCCTATTATCAACATTTGATTTAAGGTCTGCCCCTTTTGCAAATTACCTTCTTTGTTGCATTATTCTTATAGTCAATATTTCCAACTCGAATCTGCAAGTGAACGACATCAATTTTCCATCTTACGATCATCCTATTTCCGGGTAACTATTCTACTAATCCCCAACAATTATGTTTTCTTTAATGGGTTCTCATAAAGGAAAACCCAAAGTATTTGTTGATAGTTCAATGCTTCCTTCTGTAATAAATCTAGATGAATTACCTTTAGTTGACACTAAATTTAAAATAGTAGAGACCAATTGCGAGTTTGACCTCTATGAACTGCAAAATTAGGCCTTTCAAAAAGACCAGGATGATAGTGATGAATTTTCATTCTAGGAATCCCTATTACCTTAATTTGTCTTCCCCCATACCTACCATTTTACATATTTCATTGTCTAGTGTGAAGCTCACTATCTCCCAAGTCAGAGAGCTATCATTGCTCAAAATAATGAAACCTTGTTTTATGTAACCCCTGAGTCAATTTTCCAATCCCTTTAATTGAATTCTCAAGAGTCCCTACTTATGTTTTCTACTAATGCATTAGTGGAGATTACCAAAAACTTTCATTTTTCTAAAAGAGCTCATATTTTTTAATCTTTTATGCCTGAGATTCTATATTACCCAGGACCAATCCTCCCTAGTCTAATGCCATGTTCCTTGAGATGTATAGGAAGGTCATTTCCTTAGTTTCTTGTCTATTAGGATACCCCAGTGACCCATGGGTCGATGAAGTAAGTTTAGGATTGTTATCAGTCTTTTCCTCTAGTAAAAAGCCTTCAGGGTTGTTCAATTACAGTAAGATCCTTTAATTACAGTCAGATCCTTTAAGACATTATTCATGAGCAGTTTTTTAAGTTCAGTGTTGAAGGTTGTTTGAAGCATCAATCAATTTTAATCTACTTGTTCCTATATCATCAATAAAAAATATTAAAGTTTCCTTTGTAGAAGATGGATATTACAGGCATCCCACAGTCAGTTATTCACTAGACTTCACTAGTCATAAATACTTCTGAAAAGTTCTCCTTTAGTGATTTTGTCAATCAATTCTTGTATGTAGCAAATTGTTTATTAAACATTGACATTGTTCCTAGGACTTCTACTAAAATTAAAATAATTTTACATCTTAGTGAATAGTTAAAGGTTGGAGACTGGTATTTATACCAGAATTTTACGGAAATTAGGATTTATGGATGTGAGCTACAACCATACAAGTTTCCTATCTTCCTCCCAATGAGAATTTTTGCTCTTGAATATATTATACAAATGATGAATGTAGAAGATGTTCATTTTGTTTCTAGTAAACAAAAATATCAATTTAAATTGAAAGCACAGTTCGGCCCATTCATAACCAACACAAGAGCTACAGGGAGAGAGGTAGATAATTTATTGAAACAGATGAAGCTCAAGTTGAGTTTCAGTTGGTCTTATGACCCACTGCGGATTATATCAATAGTTAGGCTTGCCTAGAAATCAAAACCTTATGTTCATGTGGCTAAACCAGAGATTGAGAAATTTGCCAATAAAGAAGAATGGGAGGAAAATATTTTACAGGAATTTGGGGAAGCAATATCCATTCAGATAGTGTTAGAGACTCCAAACACCATAGAGAGAATTAAAATGACCAAGGAAAACTTAGTCACCATTAGGATCAGATTTACAACAAAAAACTTTCAAGGTCATGAAAAGAAGAAAGACAACAACTAATGAGGAAGAAGAGTCCTCATAAGTTCGGAATTCTAAAGGGCCTTCTATAATTTTTCTCACAGGAGAATCACCATTTTCACTGCAGCAGATTGACGAAACCATAATAGCTTCTCCTTCTCCTACTTCCCCTTCTTCAAGGCAAAAAAATACGAGGGAAGTAGTTGAGAGTACGCCAATAAACTTGTCAATGCATTCAGACACTCAACTATTTGTGGAAAAGGAATCATATCTTACAAGGCAGAAAGTGAATGAAGTTTTTTCAGCAAAGAGGTTCAAATCAGATCTAGGGCACTGGTAGGTATATGTCAATGTTCAGTGATATGGACTACACAAGGTTGCATGCAAATATCCAACCTTCCCATGTGTAGATGTTATTAGGTGTATTGTTTCACATATTGATGTGAAGACTACGAATTTGAGCAATGCCAACAGATAGAATCTTGCAACTTTTCTGGCACCAGATTACCATCTTATGTACCATTTTCCCAAGCCAGAAGCACTCATGTATTCATACTTCTATGCCACCAACAACTTTGTGAGCATGAGGGACATTGTTAAGGGATGGGTGAAAGAGCCATCAAATTTTTGACACACACCCACCAACACATACAAGACAACGTATCTCATGAGGACCTATTAGCTCTTGGTTATCCTAGCTTGTGGAATTTACGGTCAGTAGAGCATGGAGAGATTTCCTAAAGGGTGGGAAATCTTTTGAACCAGGTGGTGAACGAGGGGAGGTCATTCAACTGGTCATACTTTTTGGCTCAACAGTTAAGTATGCATGTAGTGAATGCCTGAAATCCTCCCAAGGGTGGGAAAACAATATTCTACATGTATGCATATTTACCGGATGCAATATGTGCACACAATTCATTACATGACATGGATTGGACTTGGACACCACGGGACCCTGTCATGGACATATATTGTAATATTTTCTCGGATTGCATCCACAAAGGAGTTATGGAGAAGATAATTGACCACTTCCTCATTCGGCTATATAAGGAATGATCTTTGAGGAAGAAGCACCTTGCATGTCACTTGGGGCAATGGAAGCAATATCAAAGATCGCAGATTGGTTTTCCTCACTGGATAACACCTTCCTTAGAGTGTTCGGTGGACTAAAGTCGCCACATATTTTACCAAGGTATGCCACCAATAAGCTTGTCATGCAAGAATTTGCATATCATCTCTCCACAGGGTTTTCAGTAACTTTTCACAGGAATAAGAAAGCACCTCGGTCAACTCGCCATATGAAAATTGGATTGTACGAGATCAAGAAATTGAAAGTCATGGATTTCAAAGGAAAGGCGATAGAGAAGTTTGCATTCGGTACTCGAGACTTTAATCCGTATGATTCCCATGGTATTTTCAAATACCACTATGTGAGAACCCATTTCAGTGGCTAAGCGGGACATTTCAATGGCCAAAGGAGGATCCATGGAAGAATTTTTATAATCCCTTCAAGTCTCGTGATCCGGTCAGTTTTGCAATAAATTCATAGATGACTCCATAGAAGGAAGCTACTATGGAATTAGTACCAGTAGAAGGGAGAAACCCCACACTTGACAAGCGAAAGAGGAAGGTTGCATACAATCTAGGGGAGAACGAAGCAGCAAGATGAAAGTGGATCTAGCTATTATGAAAGTGACTTTAGTAATATAGGCAAGGAGGAAATAGAGGATGCAGGGAGAAGAGTGAGGGAAGAGGGAAGAGTAGAAGAGATTGGAGGAAGAAAATCATAATCAAGAACAATAAGAAAAGAAGAAGCAGGAGGAACAAGAAAGGTGAAGCGTAATAGCGAAAGGAACAACACAGAAACAAGCTGAAGAGAAAGAATAGAATTAGAAACCAAAGGATAAGAGTAGAATGATGCAGGACCAGGAGTTTTCTCAATAGATTGAAGAATTTATTGATATCATACACATGGAGGAGGAACCAAAGCCACAGAATCAAGACGTTGACCTGATGCCTAGCACATAGCAGGTCATCATTTAGTCTCCAACCCCTCTAGCAGAAAAGTTAGCTCCAAGCAAGGAAGAGGAAGTTATTCCTTTTAATGATGATCACCTGAGGTCAGCAACGCACTGAGATGCTGCTTGCTAGATTTACTGCATCCGTTGTTTTGAGACCTCTGCATCCGGAGTGCTTCTCTACATCAGTGCGTATATCCCTTATATATATGCGCGAGCTTTCCTTTGATGGCTATCGTGATAGTGAAAGCCTTGTCGATCCAAGGCCGGACACGCTTTTAAAACTGCCTCCTTATGTCGAGCCGCATCCACCTACTCCTCTATTGCCTTAGCTTGCTACATCCTCGCAAGACGCTGGGTGAGGACCACTGTCTGTGCAGTTCCTCAGACACTGTCATATTGCTGTTGGAGTTCTCGCGCTTCTATTTCCAAGCACTAGATGTTGGGGTCCTCTTGCAGAGTCGTGAGAACCTCAAGTGCTTCTTCCAACATGCTGGTGCAGTCTCGCACTGCACCTCCCATTTCCTCCAATCCCGCTGAGATAGCACCAACGCGCTATTCTCTAACTTCCTGGGGAGTGGATGGTTGTGCCTTTAACCACAGCTCGGCAATCTAAAGATTTAGCTCTAGCTGAACCTTGTTCATTTCTTCCCTGGCCTCACGTACTCCTGTCGCTAACCTGTGGATCCAAACCTCCACTAGTAGATCTGCTAGGATGGCCAACTCCAGGACACTTTAGCAAGTGTCTTCTACCACCTGCACCAAGTGTTGATTTTATGACACCAATTCGTCACGCTGCAAGCTGACTTGTTCCATGTTTATCTTTTTCTCGCTGAGGACTTGGATTACGCGACTCTCCCTAGCATGCAGCTTTGTCGTTATCCCCTCCTGTAACAGATATAGTGTCTCACATAGAAGGGTAGCCAGATTAAGGCCAAGGCCTTTCATTATGCTAACCGAAAATCTATCGGCCTCTTTCGCTGTCACTAGGGCCCCTTCGGGCAACACTATTATGTTTTCCATCCATGCGCATAGCATCTGCTTTACTGCTGAGGATCCTACTGCAAGGTGGGTTGAAAGGGTACCCACCTGAGGGGGACACACCTATAACTCCTGCAACCGCGCTCTGAGGGCCCCCAACACAGTCTAGTGCTCCTGCATAAAATCCTGAAGGGCCTCATTGGTGACATCGCGCATCGTCTCGCTGATGTCATGCAGATCACCCTCAGTTAGGGTGATCAGGTCAATGGCCAATTTCGAGGCCTTGACCTTCTTCCTTGACCCTACTCGTTCTGTCGTGTATGGGCACTTCAGCTGTGTGGGCGCGGTCCCTAGCTTTGCGCTCCCTTGTACTGTTTCTGCTTCCTCTGCCTCTTTCCCCTGCGAGGGTGTTGTTTGGCCCTCGTCCGCCTTCGTGGTTGCTTCCTCTGCCTCCTGTGTTGTTGCTACTACTTCTGCAGCCTTTTCTACCCAGTGGATTTTTGTGCCGCTTCCCGCGCTGCCCCTACCTCAGCTGTTGTTGTTTCCTTCCGCCTTTTATCGGCCAATTGTGTGACGCGCAGCTTGGCATCGTCCTTCTTCTTCTGTGTTGCCACCCTCTCGAGTTCCGTAGGATCTGGGGCGTGCCATTTCGGGGGCCATGCCTCCAAGACAATGAAAATGGCATCGCCAGTGGCTACAAAAGGTAGCTTCATCCACTGCTTTTCCAGATCCTTGCATGCCTTGATAAAGATTTTGTGTATATCAGCCTTAAAGTCTGCAAAAATTTGCAAATTGTTATACACCGTGGGTGACAAGCGCGGCTTCCGGTTGATCCACATCCGGATGTTCATCTCCATGAGCACCCAAAAGATCTTGTTGTCGTGTATCCTTTTCACATCCTTCATGGCCTAGAGTGATGCGTACTTCGGGGCCTCCGATAATTCTCTGTCAATTATGGGGAATTCACTATCCTCTGGCAATTCCCCCACTATGAGCACTATGGATAGCAACAACCATGCATTGCATGAAAAATTTTACCCTACTCCTGGGCTTCGTGACAATTTTCCAAAAATTCTGTGCAGAGGAATTCGAACCAATTAAACTAGACCCCCTCCGCGCACTACTCGGTCAGTGCAATCACTGGTGTAGGTACCTCATCTACGCGACACTTTCGCATAACTTTGTCAGCCAGGATTTGGGTTGCCACGCGTACCACTTTGTCCTTGATGCTAGAGATGGCGTAGCCCCTCTTCTTCTTCTCCAGCTTGCACTTCGTCTCCATGGCCTCCTTGAGGGCCAAATCACTACCCTTTCTTTCCAATATGGTCGTGGGGCCCTTTCCTTTGTAGGGGAGCCGGGAAACGCGGTGAATTAGGTCTTCCATGATGGGGATAGGCTCCTCCAGCCATAGATACCCATCATGCACCAGGCAGAGCAGCTTCCTAATGATGAAAATGGTTATTGGCGCACGATGGAAATGCGGTAACCATAGTAAGTTAAGCAGCCCGACCTTTTCCACTCCACGAAGCCACTTCCGTGGCTCTAACGTTGTCACCATCCCTGCGGTGTTTTGCTTCATGAGGTTCCCGGTCTCATGGTGAGGGAACTTCTCGCGGTCAATGAGGTCCCAATCTTCAAACTTCATGGTTGGCACATAGCCCAGGTGCGTGCCTTCAAACACAATGTCATTTGGGAGGAGCGAGGTCTGGAGTGAACTCTTAGTTTCATCCAATTCCTTGGGCACTTTTGCCTTCCCTTTTTGCTAGGTAGTTCGCGAAGACTAGACAATGGTCCTTGTCATGTCCCTAGACTTTGCACTTTATGCAGCTTACCTCCTCGCGTGCTTCTGGGCGAGCTGTCCTGTCTTGTTTCAGGTTCTGCATCTCAAGACACAAGTTCTTCAACTACGCATGGCCCTGTTGGACTCCCAAATTAGGATCTTGTATCGTGGTCTCATGTAGTCTCATTGTGATCTCCAAGGCCTTGGCCTGAGTTGATAGCTTCTGTTGTGATAACGCGTTCCTTAGATGCAGTGTTAGCGATGCTACAAACCATGCGTGGTGTTTCCCATTCGTCAAGGTCATGTTGGATTCACGAATCATACACTTCAGTCTCTGATCTAGCTCCCATGGGGTTTCACCTAGAAGCATCGCGATTTCCTTAAATCTGATATTCAATTGTGTCCTTGATTTTGGCCTGCTAAATTCTCTGTTTAGTGTAGCTTGGATATCCACGATTCCTACGTTTGGATTGTCATTGGAATGTTTAATGCACTACATCAGTGCGCGATCTTGCAAAGCGTTGACTAGTGTTGCCTTCTTTATATTATCATTCGTGACTCCTTGCGCTTCCCGTACAGCCTTTACCACAAACCAAAATTGGTCTAGGTCTTCATTCCCTACTCCTTTGAAAACCACAACTTTATTGCGCTCACCATATTGAACTGTGGTAGTGGCGGAGGTGGTGTGGATGAAGATGGGGGTGAGGATGGTGAAACTAGTGGTGGTGTGGGTGGGGGTGGTATGCGCGGAATTCACTGTCTTATCAGATTGATCACACTTCTTGGTGAAACTTTCGCGAGCTCCTCCTCGCTCTCCCACGGAGGTGAAATCAAGGGACTAGTCTTTAATTCTTCGCTACCTTCGTTTCTGTAGATCCTCCCACTTCGCGTAGCCCCAAACATCGATTTATTTGCATAACCCGCTTTTCACATAGTAGCATTTTAATCCAAGTGTTCAAAGATTTAATGTACTTACCTCACGGTCCTTTGAGGAAGCGTCGTTCCGCCTCGCTGTAGCTAACTGATGTATCTACCACAAACTCAGTCATAAACCCTCCTATAATTCGATCGAGCCAATGGTCCACAGCGTGCATGATCTTATCTCCTGATGCTTCTAGTCTGTGCACCAACTCTAGAGTCCACACAATAGGTTTGTCGAGCCTACACCTTCCCTAATTGTCTGCTAGCTTCGTGATCCACTCGTACAACTCAAAGGGGAAAGATGCAAAGAAAATTTTGTGAATTTCTGTATATAAGTAGTGCTCTAACCACTGTTCCTTCGATACTCGCGGATTCCTATTTTCCTGCGTTGTGAACTCGTGAATCTTTCTATCTATCCACTCTTCAATTTCTTTCTTTGTCAGATTCCAGTGAACGACATCAGACATCTCTTATGCAGATCCTGGTCTTGGAAATGGAACCATTTGTTGGCTTGTTGGGGCCTGACCTAGGTTTGAAGGTGATTTAGCCAAACAAATCCTGGTACTACTAGCCCTTTCGATAACAATCCGTGGAGCGCAGACTGAGGTCTCACCTGAAGTAGTATGGGAGGATGCTAGAACCAGGTTTCTGCACCCTGGAGATGTCTGATGAGTTCAAGTGGTCCGCGGTTCGACCCTGCGCGCGTGTCGCTACATGCAATTTCCCGTACCTTGCAGCCTAAATGTTGCCTTCGCGCAGCCCTACTCAAGGGTCGAACGCTATTATTACCTTAGTCCTTACTAGTATTCCAATGTTAGTTCATTATTTTAGCCTACTTGTCTGCTTTAGGTTATTCTTAACAACATAAATCATTCATACAGGTGCACGTAGTGAATAACCAGTATATTTGCAATTTACATAAAACATGCATTAACCCAAGAACAAATACACAAAATTATGATAAAAATTCTCTTTATTAATCTCTTCTTTGGTTACAGACTTGACTCTGCCCTGCGCACTTAGCTGCAAGGGTCCGCACACTCAGCTGCGGACTACTAGGCCTTTGCGCACTCAACTGTAGAGCCTTCTCCTACTCTACGACCCAAAGACACACTTAGTCACTTAGACTCTTTCTTCTCTCTACTACTCTGCTATCTCCATTGCCTTCTTTTACATTTAGAGCCTCACTCTATTTATACAATCACATGGTCCGCAAACCATGGGCAAGCCGACATTACATTACAAAACTAGGGCATAGAACCTTGTGACTCTATCATACATTTCGCGCTCCACGCCCACAATTTGCAGAGTCTTTACAATAATATTGGATCAAAACTTGGGATTTGAGCCCCAAAACATGCCTTGGGGGGATTCCATGCACAACATGCACTGTCACATCTTTGCCTCAATCTCCAAATTTTCTCCTAATACAAGTGGATATGCATTGAACTTGCAGCTTTGCTCTACCTCTACATTGTCGACAACCTTTCTCTTGCCTTTGTCATGCAGAATTCTGGTGCCCTCTGTTGTTGCTGATGTTGCTGCCCTCTAAGATGTTGCTACCTTATGCACTGCTAACCATTCTATAGCCACTCTGACTGGTTCATTGAGCCTTGAGGAGTTATAGCAGTATCTCCATGGGTCTCCCTTAGGCTAATGGAATGCCCTGTGGATCCATGGATGATACACTCTCGCACAATAGTCTTCCACTAAGTGATGTGAGTCATATGGATTGAAACTTATGGTGTCGAAGGTGATCTTCTTGAATTCCTCCATCTCGGCCTCAGCATGCTTGAGATTCTAGATCTCATACAACATGATCCGCAAAGGAAGATTGGGCCAAGATGTCTTCTTCTTCATGTGCAGTTTCGCTCACAACCCTCTCGAGATGTGGTATGCAACCTCTTGCATGGCCAATTTTTCCATGGAAAAATTCGGTAAAACATGTGGAGCCTTCTTCGCGATGTACATCCGGATGAAGGTGCTAAGGGGTGAGGCATACCAATCTGTTATGTTAACTAACGACTCCATTGTTGCCTGTGACATGCAAGGCAGATCCTGCTCAAAGATCATCCTATACACCAGGGTGACGAAGTGGTCTAATAGCTATAATATAACTCCACAGAAGCTGCACTCAGAGAACAACCTGCAATAGGTGTGCACAAAGGTTACTGAAGGTGTCCATGCCAAACACAAGCTAGGGAATTGCTAATGGGCATCAAGAATGTAGGTGAACATAAATAGCTTTGCTCGCTGACACTTGGGTGGATTCCAGGCATCTATTACTTGCCCCTTCAGTTAGAGAGCCAACATATCGGACCAATTGAAAGGTCTTGCTTCATTTGCCAGTTGATCCAACACAATCACCCAAATTTGTGGGAATTTATTTGTATTTTCTTGGTCGTATAAGCGACATGAAAATATGACCAAGAACTTATAAGCCTTTCATAGTATATTTGTCTTGTACACTTGGTTGGGTGTTATCCTAAACTTAGATGGATATCTCACCCAACTCTTCAAGATGTCTCTTGAGTTTGCAATGTTGTTGGGATTGGTGAAGGGTGCATCCATTGTGTTCACCAGCTATGGAAAGTGATACATCTCCTAAAAGTTCTCTTCCCTGAAGATAGCAAGTTTTTTTCCACTAGCACTGCTCAACACCATTGCCTCTAGATCAGTTTGCGATACAATCCAATGGATCATGTCTGCGCATGGAAATGCAAGATACCACATGCAACCTGATAAAAGCCAGACTTGTGTATGTTGACATAGAATCTGCGGTCCTCCAAATTCTCCTCAAAGGTTCCTGAAAAGATGTCATTGATGTCTTGCCATTTGATCTTGATCTCCTTGTCTATGAACAACTTAATGTCTTCATAGATGGGCAAGCTCACAGACACTTGCTCGATCACATCTCTAGTTGTGCTCCCAACCGTGTCCTTCGACCCTTCTCTCTTGGAAGCCATTGTACTTGTATTACCGAGAGACTGATGAACACCTGTAATACCTGGAGATAGAGAAACATTCATGGCAAGCAAACTGTCGTGAAAACCAAAAGCAACTTGAGGGCTAACATGCAACACACTTGGGTGACTGAATGGAAAATTTGCACAGTTTTCTCTATGAGGATGGGAGACTGACTACCAGAACTATGTAGAACACAATACCGGCTGTTTAACTGACTAACTTCTGAAACTGCGAAGAGCACAATCCAACTTGGCCTACTCATGACTAGAACTGTGCAATGCACAGTTTTAGTCAGCATGACTGCAACCTGGGAAAATTGCATTGCGTAATTCTGGGAGCCACTTGAGGCACTACCTCTTAGAATTGTGTAGAGAACATCCTAGCATGCCAATGTGAGGCAGGCTCTGCATAATTTCTGGGAGCACGCGGTGCAAGCCAAGCAAGGCAAGGTCCGGGCCAAGGCAGCTCAAACCTACCGACGGGCGACTGAAAAATAGTAAGGATTGAATGCATGTGCGAAGTTGGGTGCAAGAATGAGCGAATGAACATGCATGCAATTAGTGAGTGCAAGATTCAGTAAAATGGGAAAACAATGAGGTGTGTGAAGCAAGTCGCCGCAACAACGACCATAAGTGCAGAAACAATGTTATGCATGCGAAAACAAGGAAATCCAATGAAAAACTTGAAAAAATTCTTATACAAACTAACATGCATTAAAATGACAACAAGACTTCAAAAAAACCAAGCAAACAACACTCACACAAACCAAAATACAAAAAGTGACAAAAAAGTAGCAAAAGACATGAAAAGTAGACTAACTCGGAAAAATGTGAAATAAGTGTGTCGAAGGTTCCTAAATGCATTGGGAATGCTAGAGCTCAAAGATCAAAGTAAATAATGAGTTTTAAAGCATCGAATAAATAGTTTTGACAAGATTGAGGCTTATGACACGCATGCCATAATTCTAGGAAAAAGTGACACTTGGCGGGAGGTTTCTAAAATGACTTTTGCATGTAACCTCCAGCTGTTAAAAATAGATCCCTAAAATCTAAGGATGCTTTTTTCTTTTTTAGGAAAAAGCTCCCTACACATGCAAGGCAAGTGTTATAACCATATTTTCCACTCCATTATAGTGAGAGAAACCCAATATCAACATACCTCGGTTGTTTGGCTTAAATGCATCCATTTTTCACCTTTTCTTTTACTTATGTGAGATTTATCCCATGTTAAAAGGGTTAAATTACATAATTAAGCAATTTATCATAATTATTTTGCCAAAATATTATAATTATGATATAATATTTATTTCATAATTGAGATAATTGAGAAAAAACTCATAATTGTGCAAAAGGTTTCTAGAGTTTGTCATTCCCAAGGAGATCAAATTGACCCACTTGTGTATAAGTTGGCTAGGGGTCCATTATTGTAGTAGTTTCCTAACTTCTCAATCCCCTAGGTGTCTAGATACATTCTCCTGGAGGATGGAATGAGCCTTTATAATCTCACAAAGAGGGAATAGGGGAGAGGACCAAAAACAACAGTGCGAGAGCTCTATCGCCTTGGGAGAGGAGGCCATACTGCAAGTTGGAGGAGAGGATTTTCTTTGTGTTGATGGTATACATTTGATGTAGTTCCATTTATATGGTTAATATAAATTTGTGTTCCCTTTCTTACATGAATTTGTGTTCAGCATATTATATGATAGTATTTATTGCTTTTGATCTAACAATCTTTCGAGGAAGATCAGCTATTTTCCTTGTTTAGTTGTGTTTGTGTGCATGGATAAAGATCTCATGCATACATGTTGGATCGCTCAAGTGGAGCACAAGATCTGCATCAAACCCAAAACCCTTCCACGACATGTGAGGATTCCAGGTGTGATCTCTTATCTATAACATAGATCTGACTGCTTGCTGCATGCCTGACCATTTGGATTGAGGGGCCATTATTAGATCACGTTAGCCATTATATTTGTTGTCTGGTGATTTTAATCGTGCATGAGATCACAAAGCAATAGCCCCTTGCAGATCTAGCTGCAACAGAACTGGTGCTTTCAATGAGAGCATTTTTATTTTTCCCTCTTTGTTTAAGATCTCCTCTTCTTCTTTATGTTTTTTGGTTTTCTCTTGTTCCCATTGAGTTCTCTATAATCTTTTGGATTCATTTTGATCTCCTTTCAATTTACTTGCTTCAAATCTAAGCTAATGTTAGATCTAGAGTTTTATTTTTGTTTTTATATGAGGGAATAACAAATCTGAGAATTGAAATCAAATTATTGAATGTTTTGCATATAATTTGATTTAAATAACCACAGAACTGAATTCCTCTTAGATTTTTAACCCCCTAAAAAAATCACAAAAAACGGACTTCGTATGAGGAAGTTATGGCCAATTGAAAATTGGGTAATTTGTTTTTCTTCTGCCCTCGTGTGCCACTGATTTTTTCTATTCATTTATATTCTTTTCTATACATAATTAAGTGAAAATAACGACATATTTGTAATCCTCTTGATTTTTTACCTAAAAAAAATCCATCTAAAATAGAAGACTCTATATAAGGAAGATATGGCTAGTTGAAAAATCAGCCTGTTTTCTATCTGTTTTCCCTAATTTTTGGTTTTCTTTCAGCTTATTTTCTTGATTTTTCAGTTGTGTTCTTCAAAACTTGATATTATTTGTTGGATCTATTTATTTTTGTTTCTATTCGCTGCTAATCTCTATCAGATATGAGCCATTTCTTATTTATTGGTTGGTATCATCCATTGCTTATGTTCTTCAAGGTTTCTCTTAAATAATTCTTTGTGTTCTTTGGTTGAGGACTAGTGTTCTCATCTTTGGATCTTTGTTTTAGATCTATTTGGTTGCTTTTGGTAACTACTTAGATCTCTTTGATATCCCACTTTGCTCTTTCTTTACCTTTGTGTGGCTTGGTCACTTGTTTTTAAGTTACCAATTATTTCTCTTGTTTGTGTACATCACAATTAGTGGTGTTGTGATTGGTTGTGCAATTGTCATCTAGGAAATTTCTTTTGAGTGTCTTTTCATTGCTTTGTATCACTCTCATATGATATTTTTTGGGCCTTCCTATATCTAGGGTCTGGTTTTGACCCTTCTAGAACATAAGTCTTTCTTGAGCCATTATACTATAGCCCTAGCTTGATGACATTCCCCCCCCCTTCTTCACTTTTTGCTTTTGATTTGATTTCTTTCAGTGTGTTTCTTTGATTGGGCTTTGTTTTTCCTAGTTGTGATGCTTCTAGAGTGCTTTGCGTTCTTTCTTGGGAGTCGTTTCCTTTGTTTTTTTTCAAATTGTTTTGGTTTTCCTTCCTAGTTTGTTTTAAGTCATTAATTCACAAAATTTGGGATAATTTTCTTTCAAGAAGATTTAGAGGTGCATCATAAGAGCCACTGGTGTGTTAGAATGATCTTACCCTCCTATAGTTAGAATTCATCGAATTGAAAATTGAAAATTGCATATAGTTGCACTAGGGTGACTAACTAAGATTCATTCACACCATCTTAGTTTCACGCCGCATCCCACTTGTGTAAACAACAATGACTAAAATCAATGTGATAATAAAATTAACTAAATTTGTCTTTTATTTTCAATGGTAGCACACCAACACTAGCTTGGGCTAGGGTCTTGGAGATAGTAGTGTGAGTTAACTGCTCCAAGAATACAAAATTAACTTAGCATCTTGCAGTAGGGAGTTAAATCCATTTGCAGTAGTGCAGTCTGGGAAGTCCTGCTCACAAAAGGGTCAAGCATGAGGTAACACTTGGGCTAGAGGAATTGGCACAACCCCTTTCGCTTAGTTTTGGGTGGCGCGTTATAGCGGAATCTCCATGTATACAAACAGTGTCATCTCACTTGGGGACAAATTGGGAGGAAAATCTCAAGGGGATTTCGGTCTTAGCTCCTTTTGGGGTTAATCTTCCTGCCCTTGCATGTGGATTTGTCCTGTGACTGGCCCCCCAGGTCATGTTATTGTACATGGTGACCATAGTGACCTATCTTCTTAGGGATTATACACTGGTCCAAGGTTGGGTTCATCTTCTCTATACCTGGGACAGATATTAGTCATACTCTCTTAGTCCTCTTGGAGGGTGCCCCGTGGAAAATAAGGGCACTTGCACTGAGTTCGTAGATATAAAGACTAGGAAGCAAGTCGATAGTATAACTGTTCCACCACCAACTTCTTTGTATTTTGGTTTGCATGTGCTATCTTCTAGGATGTTTCTAGTGTGTGATCTTTGGTCTGACTCAGTAGTTTTAGCCTTAGTGTGTTTGTACTAACATAATTGTACTCAAATCATAATTTACCACCCTAGCTGAATTTGTTCATCGACAGTCGTGTCGTATTCATGGTTTGCCTCGTAAACGAGGTGGACTTGTTACCCCTATATAAATAGTACCCATCGGTTCTCAAGACTTAGACCACCACATTGTCGTGGATTTTATACCTGGTCCTTCTAGTACTGATTTGGTTTCTATCAAGATTTTGGTAGACGACTCTGATGCTCCTACCAACCCACATTTGATTGATCCATTGGGACCTGATTTATTGTGATTGAACCATTACAGTTCCACACCTACCTAGATTCACGTGAATTTTTCTTTACTTTATGCTATGGCAGATTCTGGGATGACCTTACCTTCTACATCAGCAGTATCAGCTGCCATTACATCATTGCCACCTCTTAGTGTGGCTATACCCACTCCTCCGTCCACATCTCTTACTTCTTCTTGGGGCATTCCACCATTTTCTTCTATGAATCCTACAAATTTCTCAAACGTTTCCATGTCCACACCATCTCCTATGTCGACCATGACACCCCAGACTAGTTAGCCGATAGGTTAAGGAATCTTTACCCCGCATTTTTCCCAACTAATTGTTGTTGTCCCTCAGTTAGGCATGGTTACGTCCAATAATATGCGGGTTGGATCATCCATTGTCCTTGGTCATCTTGGGGACAACGCCACTTCTATTATGTCAAAGGCTTGGTACAATTCTCCTTTTGGAGGGGCACCACCTACCAGTACTTCTACTGGGGGGCTAGTTTATCCAGGGGCAACTCTATTACCAGTACCATTTCTCACACAGGGTATCCTCCTTATGTCGGTCCTACTACATAGTGTGGTCCTTTTCCCATACCTAGGTACAACCCCATCAACATTTATGCTTTTAGGGGTCGTTTCTCTCTAGTGGTACTTACCCTGGGGGGAAATCTCCATTTACCAGTCATGTTGTCCTGCATCAGTCCTATGACGAGGTGAACCCTTTTATTCACCAACAGGTGCATCTTTCCACTACTCATATGGGGGGACCACATGGTTGTTCAGGGGTCTCTCCCTCCTATGACCCATTTAGTCAGATCCAAAATCCTTTCTTATCTTCTCTCAATTTACCGGATTTGGTGAAACTGACTAATGACCTAATACATCATGATCCTTGGTGGCCACCTATGCTCACCAAATTACCATATGATATTCCCAAGTTTGAAGGAAAGCCTGGGGAGAATCCATCCACGGACATTACCACTTATCATTTGCGGTATTCATCTAATTCTTTAGTGGATGATTTTGTTAAACTTCACTTATTCCAACTTGCGTTGACCAGGGATGCTGCAAAGTGGTACATTAAGTTAGATACCGCATCCTACAGTGACTTTGTCTCCCTTGCTCAAACTTTCCTGACACATTTCCAGTTACCTACTCGATATGATATCGACTTTGACCACTTCTATAATTTCAAACAAGATGATGCTACATTAATCTCTGATCATATTCATGAGTGGCACCATCGCAAGAGGTTGGTGAGAACCAAGTTACTTGATGAGATCTTATGTAAATGGCTCATTCGATCTCTCTGACCTCAAATTTCCAAGGATGTTTCTATGTTTCGAGCCCTTATTGAGGAACAAGTTATTTTAGCTACCCAACAGTTGGATCTTATCTATTCACAGTTGGGTACGCTTTATGAAGTGCTGCCTAACACCCATATGCTTTCTGTTGACCCTCCAAAACAAGTTCTTGACCCACATGCCGATGGTGTGATTGGGTCTGTTTCCAATTTCGTGAGCCAACTTTCTGCCCAACTTGGGCAATTGATTGTTACATCTCAAGCCCTAGCAAGTGCATCTGGCTCTGCTAAAGCAATCACTCCTGAGCTGTCCACTAATGTTCTCACGGTGAATTCCACTCAACCAAAGAAAAATAAACAATCTAGTGGTAAGAATAATAATACGTGAAATAAAAAAAAAGAATCAAAATGCTTAGGAGTCTAAATCCAACCCTCAGAGTCAGGGAGGGGGCACTAGTGAATCATCGTAATGTCAAGTTCCCTTGTAAAATTTGTCAAGGTGACCATCTTACTCACGAATGCCCTTGAATGGATGAGGTCCATATGCTTCTTTCACCACCGTCTACTCAATAGCTTGCTATTTTAACCCATCCATTCCCTGCGCAACCCCAACAACAGATGGTTGCTCAACCTTCTCGCCCTCCACAAAGGGGCAACAAGGGATCATCTTCTCATAATTAATCCATCTTCATGTGCAAGGAATATCTTAATATGACCATGTGAGCCAAGTCTAATGATGTTCCTTATTCGAGTCCCCCATCTAAGGACTCATCAAATCCACTACCCTCCACTGGACCTCTCACTCTAGATAAGCCTGTGGAACTCATCTATCACCCTCCCAAGGGTGTTCTTCAAAAGACAACACACAATCCTTCTACTAGGGCTGCTCAACAATATTGATTCGAGTCCCCCATCTAAGGACTCATCAAATCCACTACCCTCCACTGGACCTCTCACTTTAGATAAGCCTGTGGAACTCATCTATTGCCCTCCCAAGGGTGTTCTTCAAAAGACAACACACAATCCTTCTACTAGGGTTGCTCAACAATATTGATTCGAGTCCCCCATTTAAGGACTCATCAAATCCACTACCCTCCACTAGACCTCTCACTCTAGATAAGCCTGTGGAACTCATCTATCACCCTCCCAAGGGTGTTCTTCAAAAGACAACACACAATCCTTCTACTAGGGCTGCTCAACACTACAATATTGTTGAAGATCTATCCCAAGCTCCTTGTGCCATGTTTTCCATGGAGGTATTGCAAAGTTGTCCTCAGCAGTGCAAAGCCTTGTTGTCTGCCATTGGTGGAGTTGACCTATCTGAATCTAGTCTCGTCGCTTTTAACACTAATAAATTCGCTCCTTGACTTTCCCATCAGATTTCTTTCCAAATCATCGTGTGTGTTTCCCATAGGAATATTCATTGCACTTTGGTGGATGAGGGATCTTCCACATGCATCATGTAAGCATCATGATGGAAGGCTTTTGGCTTTCTAACACTCACCACGACCAACACGACTCTCCATGCTTTTGACAAACACAACTTTGTTCCAAAGGGAGTTCTTCCAAATTTTTGCATTGAGTTAGGAGGGAAACTATCCATGTTGATGTCGAGGTTGTCGACACCACATTAGATTATGACTTGGCCGTAGTTGGTTTTATGAAATGACCGGAGTTGACTCATCTGTTTTTCGTGTACTTTGCTTTACTCATTAAGGCAAAATTGTCACTATCAATCAACTTGACTTTTGCGTGCCATCAGCTCATATTTCAACCACTAGAAATTTTGTACCACTCGTGAGAGATAACCTTGGTCAGTATGAGAGTGTTGGCGTGGGATTATTTAAAATCTCATCCCTTATGGGAGTCCTTCCTCAACTCCCTCTGCCCAACACTCCTTCTACTTCTACTGCAACTCCTATGTATATGATCTCTTCTGGCACCACGGGACCACCTCCTGATCCTTGGGTGGTGCCACATCATTCTATGGAAGTTGAACAAGCTAATTAGCACCCTCCGCCACCTATTGTGGAAGAGATTGACTCTTTGGAAATTCTGTCAGTACCTCCTGACACTAGTCAAAAACTCCATCTCAATATGGAATATGATCATGTTCTTTTTCCCACACACATCGCCCCTCTTCTTGTTTCGCATGACTCCCTTGATGATGAGTCTCATCGGTTAGTCAACTTGGTGGTAATGGATCTACCCACTGATAATCATAGGTAGGTTATGCCTCTTTCTACCTCTAGTCTCCCCGATGAAGAACGAGTAGAGCCTAGTAACTTAAATCTTGAATTGACTTGGGGGCACCTTCCTGGAGTTCCTTGGAGTTTCCACCCATGAGCCAATTCAAGTCTCCAGATTCTAATGTTTAACTTACTGAATTGCCCACTTCCTTTCCACATGTTGACAAACATCTTATACCCCCTTTATGTCAACCTTTCTGGATTGGGCAGTTTGATTTCCTTTGGCATGGCCCCACATTGGTGAGACATATGGTATATTTACCTTCCATGAGTTCACATATGGAAAACCTTGGCCTGTGCCCAGTTGTGGGCACACATTGGCATGACCTATTGGACTGTGTTGCACTTGTACATATTGTACATAGAAATGTGACTCTTTACGCATTTTGGTTTGGTGTGTAATGCGAGTATTTTATGTTCCTTATTTATGCCAAAATTCCAAAAACTTATAAAATTCAAAAAACAAACCAAAAAATACATGGTCCTGTTTTTACCTCATTCATGTTTATGTCTTTCATTATGTGATTTAACCATGGGTCTAGTATTTCTGGATGGTTTTTATAGGACAAGGTGGTGCTTCTATTGCGACATCCATTGGACCTTAGGTGTGTTTCTCTTGAGCTTGGCATATAGGGGTACATCATATATCACTATCACCATTTCATTTTGACCGTGAGTGCCATATTTATGGCTTAGTTGTAACCTCGTCAAGTTGTGATTTTCACCACTTCCTTTATGCATGTCATAACTTGGTGGTAGATCTTCCTTGGTCATGGATACCCTAGTTAGCACCTTTTTGCCAAGGTGGTGTCCATGCAAACATTTTATGCTCCTTCTTGGAATTCCTCCTTCTGACCCTCCATGAACTAGAATATGATCCTCATGTCCTCGTCTTTGTCATATTTCTGGGTTTACCCCAAGAGGATTCCACCATTTTTCTCCCTTGCGATTGCCATTTTTTATCAGTTTACTTTTGCATGATGAGCTTTGGTTTCTCTCTTCCATCATCATCATCTACTTGGGCTACCACCTGCTTTCACTTGGTGTTTACCCTTTCTCGGAGGAACCGCTACAGTGAGTGGTCCTATTATCTCACCTCTTGTCCTCTTTATGTCATGAGTAGTTCCATCATTACCAGAACCAATTGCTACCCTCTATACCACTCGTTCCTCCAAGAGGAGTTTCCATTAAGCTATTTTTAGACTCCTTAATTTAGAAAATATTCTCGAATGAACTTGTCTACTTCACGCTCATTAAAGTATCTAAAGTGTCATCTACCCAGTATAAGTTTAACCCTTTTCTGGATTGGGATATAGACTAGTTACGAAAAAGGAATACCCTAGTCTATTGTGGTTAGGAGGTTCCCCCTTATATACTTTTATCTCTTTTTCGTGCTTAGAGGAGAACTTTACGAAAAAGGAACTTATAAAAAATAGAAGGGGGGGACATTTTTTTCCATTAGTCATCAAAGTGGCAGAATTAGTTGTGCCGCCCATGAACATGACACATGTCTGTCCCATTATATTACTGTTGGGTTTTAGCTTGCCTAGGAGTTGTAGCCTTCATATGAGTCTCTTTACTTCTCTGACTGGTTACTATTCTAGTCATATGGAGCGTGCTTCGATGCCTCCTGCATTGTTTCATGATATCACCTAGTGCTCATTAGTCATGCTGCCAAGTCATTCTTGTTTCATGCCGCTATGTGTTCAAGGGAAGTCCCAACTTGTGTCGGCCATATACAGTAGTATGTTGCCCTTTTTGAGTTGGCCATCCTTGTGTCAATTGTACTTCACAGCTTCATGACTTCATCTATTCATCACATCATCTTGGTCTATTCCATTTTGATTGATGGGGGATACATTAAGGCCCTCCTTCGACGAATCTTCTCTTGTCGACTTCAGCTCATTATCCAAGAGCTTGATCTAGGAATTAGTAGTACCTTGGAGCTTGTAGACCTCAGTGGTAGGCTTCATCATGATCGAAAATGGGTTTTCATCATTGTCTCATGATTGATCGAGTTCACTAGTTTTCGACATCAACCCATCTATTCACACTTGGTGGATTGTAATAGGCACCTTGGGATCCATTTTCCTCATTGGTGGATTGCCCCGTGTCTGTTACTGGTTTACCTCATTGATTGGTAATCAGGTAGTTTCTACCATGCTAAACTTCAGCTCATCTATCCGCATGGTGTATATGTGTACCATCGAGGTTATGTTGAAGACCCTGGGTTAGAGACATCTCACTCTTATATGGCATCCTTCCCAGGTTGCATTGGAGTTATGTATCATTTATGTACTTTGAGGGCTATCTTGAGACACTTCTCTGTCTATCATGCGTCCATAGTCCTACTGATGTATACTGCGACATAGATCCACGATTGTATTTGTTAGTGGCTATGCTTTATCTGTTGAACCACATGGATCCATTGTGTATGTCTTCATGGCCATGTTTTAGCTTTTCATGTCATGGATCTGTAGTGTATTTTATGGAGGCCATGTTCAGTTTTTCTTATGACCGAGCATGGGTATGCCCACCTCGGGGATGTTTTCAACAAAGTTGAGCCTTCAACACTTGAGTTCCTCAAATCCAACTTTGTAGTCTTGGCTCCTTCCTCCCATTTTGGGAATTGAGTATTATTGCAATGCATTTTGGCCATCAATTTCTCTTCTGACCTCATGCATTAGGGGGAATTTGTTATAACCCTATTTTCCACTCCATTATAATGAGAGAAACCCAATATCAACTTACCTCGGTTGTTTGGCTTAAATGCATCCCCTTTTCACCTTTACTTTTACTTATGTGAGATTTATCCCATGTTAAAAGGGTTAAATTACATAACTAAGCAATTTCTCATAATTATTTTGTCAAAATATTATAATTATGATATAATATTTATTTCATAATTGAGATAATCGAGAAAAAACTCATAATCGTGCAAAAGGTTTCTAGAGTTTGTCATTCCCAAGGAGATCAAATTGACCCACTTGTGTATGATTTGGCTAGGGGTCCATTATTGTAGAATTTTCCTAACTTCTCAATCCCCTAGGTGTCTAGATACATTCTCCTGGTGGATGGAATGAGCCTTTATAATCTCACCAAGAGGGTATAGGGGGGAGGACCAAAACCGACAGTGCGAGAGCTTTGCTGCCTAGGGAGAGGAGGCCATACTGCAAGTTGGAGGAGAGGATTTTCTTTGTGTTGATGGTATATATTTGATGTAGTTCCATTTATATGGTTAATAAAAATTTGTGTTCCCTTCCTTACATGAATTTGTGTTCAGTATATTATATGATCATATCTATTTCTTTTGATCTAACAATCTTCAGAGGAAGATCAACTGTTTTCGTATCTATTTCTTTTGATCTAACAATATTCCGAGGAAGATCAACTTTTTTCCTTGTCTAGTTGTGTTTGTGTGCAGGGATAGAGATCTTGTGCAGATGTGTTGGATCACTCGAGTGGAGCACAAGATCTGCATCGAACTCAAAATCTTTCCCTGACATGCAAGGATTCCAGGTGTGATCTCTTATCTATAGCATAGATCTAACTGCTTTCTACATGCATGACAATTTGGATTGAGGGGCCATTATTAGATTACATTAGCCATTATATTTTGTTGTCTGGTGATCTCAATCAGGCATGAGATCATGGAGCAATAGCTCCTTGAAGATCTAGCTGCAACAATAAGATTGCATAGCCCTAGAGGGAACCCGTCAACCTGTGAGCACATGCAATAGAAAACAAGTCTCAGGATGACTTATGCATAGTTTATGGGTTGAGTGGCTCTGGCTATCCCTTAAGCTCTACGCAATTTCTAGACTAAAGCCAAGGCTTCCATCTAGAGTTGTGCAAATTATGAGAGAAAGCTTGGTGATGGGATGCTTTGCGCAATTTTCAAGGGGAAGGTAGCCTACATGCTCTATGCACAATTTTGGAGAGTAGTTGGATGTCTTGATGCACTGCACAATTCTGAAGAGAAAGGTTGGTTTCCCTCCAGTGCTGCGCAATTCTCCAAGTCAGCACAAGAATCAGTTGATGACCAAGTCACGAGAGGTCAGCTTGAGGGTGAAAGGGAAACAAGTTAGCGAACACAAGATGATAAGCTAAAGAAACTCAACTGAAACCACAAGTACCTGGGTAGTGCAAGACATGCTGCAAAGGATTGTTGGTAGGGAGGCTTCAAAACAAAGCTAAGGCAAAATTTTGGAGGATGGTTGTAGCCGCTACAACAAATCCCAATATTAATATTAATGTGGCAAACCCTAATATTACAAATTCAATAATATATATTATTACAATTACATAATATATATAATATATATATATACATATAATATATAAAGAGAGAGAGAACAGAGAGAGAGAGAGAGAGAAGAGAGAAAATTTGAATATACATTTGATTTGTGTCCATGATTTTTGGATCCATGATTCTTTTACAAACAATTTAGACAATTTTCTGTAGAAGGCATTTTAATCATATGGTGATTGCTTATTTGTGGTTCTTCTAACCCGTCATCAATACCTTTTTTAAGTGATTTTAAATTACAACATATTAGTCATGATATGCATGCTTTAATATTTGATTTCTTAATTTTTCTTATCTGATCAATTTTTTTTTTTATATTTCCTATCCCATTATCTTTAAGATTACAACTCATAGAGCTAAGCAAATCCAATTCCTCTATAATCTTCAACTTTACAATACCTTCAATTTTAGTTTTACACAATGTATTGCAATAAATGAAAGGCATATCTTAGTAAGTAGCTTGGCCTTTACCCAATTGATTAATCCAAGACCATTTATTTCCTTCAAGATACCATGGAGAACACAAATTACACTTCAAATAAGAAACTACTATGATAGTATTGAATTAAATGCTTCTTCAAGATGTATTTATATGTTCATGTCTTAAGAGGATGATAAGGGGTTTCATCTCAGTCCTCCTTTGTTTTGTATCATCATAGACCTTATGTTATGTTGACACCTAATCTTTGGGATTAGGTAAATCCATGTAAATATTGTAAATAGAAAATAAGGAGAATTAGAAGACAAAAAGACATTAGGAGATGAAACCCAAGAGTCTCTCTCTCCATGTATATATCTATGATCCATCTTAATGCAATAACACAATTTGATTTGAGGAATTACCACTTGGCCTGACATGGTATCAGATCCAACACCATTTTTGGCTTCCTTTCTGCCTTTGTTCTGCATCTTTTGCAAAATAACGCCTCTGTCATATCCCTGCAAAATCCCATGCATTGTTGTTGAATGCATTGGTAGATATTGCATGTCGTATTTATCCTACTATTGAAAAGGTTGTATTTTTGCGTTGAGGCATTGATTTGCAACCTAGTGTGAAGACTAGTGCGCCTTCCTCGAGGTGTTATGTTTAATGGTGTGATTGTAGTTCAAATTATGTGGTGTCTAGCGTGTGGTAAGTCTTTTAAGAACTTGAAAAGTTTGATGATCGATGAATGTTGTATATGCGGAAAATATTTGATTGAGTTCTAAAAAGCTATAGTTGATTGAATGAGGAAAATATTTTGAAGTTGGTGGCAGTATTGTGTCTGTGTGAAATTTTTTTCATAAAAAAACTCGTTTGGTATGCTTATCCCCTCATATCCAAGTGAAGCTTACATCGATCCTTTTTCCCTTTACCAAAACCTAGTTGAATGCATTAAATCCATGAAACCTGCGATAGCCAGTCCATTAAAAAATTGGTTTATGCTTTGTTTAAATTGTATGTAGGAGAAAAATATTGTGTGTTAAAATCTTATGTGTCCAAGACCGCTGCAACAACGTATGTCTCCCATTAAAATATGCACTGTCTCCCATTAACTGCACAAAGAGAATTGGTGACAACAATGACTGTCGGTATACTTCATGGAGCTGAGTTGAATGTTTTGTGAGTGTTGGTTAATTGTGGTAATATTCCACAAAGAGGTTTCCTCCACAGTGCAACGTAATTGTGGCTTGGTGCAGTCATGTTCCTGACCGGTCAAGGTATAGCCGTATGAACATGTGTTTTATTTGTTTAATACTCCACATGTATGGTATGAAGTGCATTATTTGAAAGTGCATTGGCTCTTTTATAAATGCATTGTTTTTTTTTTTTTTAAATAAGACATATATGGTATGGTTAAGCTTCATATAATAAAATTACATATATGGTCTACATAAGATATATGATGGAATTATATTGAGAGTCTACACCCTTAATTGAATTTTTTTTTTAAGAAAACAAATTATTTTACAAAGACTTGCAATTACTGTAATTATTTTGAAGCACATGGTCATTCTTTAAGAATGCATTCACTCATATCTGTTGTGGGTGTGTTTGTCACTAGTAAGGAGAACTATCTTGAGTGGTCCTAGAAGATAAAAAACACTCTCATTTTCAATGAGTTTTGGAAAGGAGTCTATGAATGTGTAGGAGACAATTCACTTGAAAAACTGACTTCAGGCAAGGAGCTTGCCATTTGGGAAAACAAGAACAACAAGGCCTATGCCTTGAATATAACATCAGTAAATGAAGAGGTGAGTCATCATATCTCTCCATTTTCAAATGCTTTTGAACCCTTAAAGAAGTTGAAGGAATTGCATGACTCACACTCTAAACTTGAAGTTTTTCAATTGGTGATTATGTTGTTTAGTCTTGAATTGAAAAATGATGACCTTGTTGCCTTAGAATTAGAAGTAAGATCCATTATGGATGATATAAAATCCACTGGTGTTGAGATAGATATTCCTCTCATAGCTTATGTCAAGGCACTATATCTAACTTGTTCACATTATCTTGAGTCATTAAAAGCAAGTGGAAACCTTAAGGAGATTACCTTTTGCTCCCTTGTGAAGAAGTTTGCTGAGAGAGAGAAGGCCTTTGGGAAGAAGACAACTCATCATTCTACTAAAGAAATTGTATGCCTGGCACAAAGGAGAATAATCGTGCACAAGATTCTTCTATAGGAAGAGGGGGTTGAAGACAAAGAGGAAGGAGGAATTTTAGAGGAAGGAGGGGCAGATAATTCCAAGGAGAAAATTTTGATCTTCATTGCATACAATGCAATAGAGATGGACATGAAGCTTCCACTTGTAAGTTTCCTTGGGACTGAATTGAGCAGGAAAGAAATGAAGGGAAAGGTAAAGCAATTGACAAAGGGAAAAGTAAGGCACCTGAGTCCACCCATTATGGTGTGGCACATTGCAACATTGGAGGACTACAACAAAACCAGCGATTTGCGCCAGATTTAGCGCCAGATTTTAGTGCAATTTTTTTGTAATTGTGATGAGCAACCTGGCGCTAAATCTGGCTCTATTGTACAATTTTTAAAGCGTCCTTTT
>APFE030530585.1:0-24434 GCA_000404065.3 Pinus taeda
TCTATTATCCAACCAGATTGGATAAACGAAGCAAGGGAGGAATGGAAGAATGATGAAGAAGTGTGGGCACTTATTCGAAAATTACAACAAGATTCCAGTACGTCTGATACATTTAGCTGGAAAAAATGATTCGTTATGGTACAAAGATCGCTTATACCTCTGTAAGAATTCCCAGCTAAAACAAAAGATTCTTATGGAATTGCACACTTCTCCCTTAGGAGGGCACTCGGGATTTTAAAAAACTTACCATAGGGTTAAGAAGGAATTTTTTTGGGATGGCCTTAAATCAGATATTCAAAAGTTTGTGGCGGAACGTTGTAATTTGACCAAACAAAATAAAGTTGAAACAATAGACACCGGGTCTATTACAACCTTTATCCATCCAAGCCAACGTTGGGAGGAGGTTTCAATGGATTTTATCACAGGTTTACCCAAGTCTGAGGGAAAGAGTGTCATCATGGTGGTAGTTGACAGACTTACCAAGTATGCACACTTTTGTGCATTATCACATCCATTTAAGCCAGTACAGTTTCCACGGCATTTATGGAAACAATTCAAAAGCTACATGGAAACCCAAAGATTATTGTAAGTGACAGAGATCCCATTTTCACTGGAAATTTATGGACATAATTATTTTCTTGTCTTGGTACTCAGTTAGCTCATAGCTCATCTTATCATCCTCAATCTGATGGGCAAACTGAGATAGTAAACAAATGTTTGGAAGGATATCTTCGTTGCTTTGTATCTGATAAACAAACACAATGGGTCAAATGGTTGCCTCTGGCTGAATGGTGTATAACACTTCCTTCCATACAACAACAAAAATGACCCCATTTATGGCACTTTATGGGTATCAGCCACCATCCATCACATCATATTTAAGAGAAAATTCTAAAGTTCAAGCAGTGGAACATCACATCGAACATCAACAACAAGTCCTCCAACTCTTAAAGGATAACCTCGTGTTGGCACATAATAGAATGAAACAATAGGCATATCAACATCGCAACAAAAGAATTTTTGATGTAGGTGATTGGGTATACCCACGTCTACAACCATATAAGCAAATGTCCCTCAAGCAAGCTAAGAAGGATAATAAATTATCACCAAAGTATTATGGTCCGTACAAGGTGTTGCAAAAGATTGGTACTATGGCATACAAATTGGAGCTTCCTGCAGCTTCTCGATTGCACCCAGTTTTCCATGTTTCATGTTTAAAGAAGGTTATAGGTGACAAGCTCCCAGTGCAAACGATATTGCCAGAAATTGACGAGGAAGGAAAAATTATACTGGAACCCGAAGCAGTCACAGAAACAAGAACTCGACAGTTACGAAATCGTTCAATTTCAGGGTATCTTATCAAGTGGAAGAACTTATCGCTGAAGATTCCACATGGGAGGATGAGAATTTTATGCAGAAGTATCCAGAACTACTCAAGCGTTGAGGACAACACTTTTTTGAAGGCAAGGGGCATGTTGGGTCCCTATAATACTAGTGATTACCCCATTACTATTGTATTTATACCCCTTATTAATATTGTTGTGCCCCTATTGCCCCCATATTGTTATTACTGTGCCCCATAGAATCCCTCTATGGTTATTTTTGTGGCTTTATATTATTATTGTTAGTTCGGCTAGATTATATTGTGACTCCTTAGACTCCTATATATAGAAAGGAGGTTTTGTCATTTGTATCATCCAAGAATTGTTCATCTATGTAATGTAAAGGAGGTTGCCCCCTCAAAGAGGCTGAATTCTAAGGCGTTGATCTATCTCTTCTATCTTTTCTTGAGCTGGTTTCATAACATGGAGACTTGGTGACAGAACATCTGAACACATTTAATACTGTGGTAAGTCAGTTATTATCTGTTGATATTAAAATTTCGGATGAAGATAAGTGCATCAGTTTGTTGTGTTCTCTACCAGATTCATCGGATAGTCTGGTTATTGCAATAGGTAGTAATGCAACTGCCTTGAAGTTTGATGAAATAGTCTCATCCTTGCTAACGGAGGAAATGAGACAGAAACATACGGAGATCCAAAAAGGTGATGCCTTGTTTGTACGAGGACGGTCCTAGAACAGAAACAAAAATAAGTCATCAAGTGGGAGATATAAATCTCCATTGAAGTTCAGTATCACTTTGTGATGGATATGATAGAAGACAAAAAGGTGTTGTTGGTATAGGTGGACACTTTGAAGAACACTGCAGATGCATTGACAAAATCTATGAGCTCTGAGAAGTTCTCCTGGTGTAGAGAAACAATGGGCTTTTCAGGGCTGGAAAAATAACTAAGCTCTTCTATGGCCCCCTGTGGAAAGAAAACAACAAGTGGGAGAATGTTGGGTTGTGTTATATTCTTTCCACGTAGTTAACAGGAGGTTTGAGGGGTACCCGTAACCCCACTTTATGGGGTGTAGGGTAGCGCCCCGGAAAATTTTGATTTTGGACCCTATGTTAGGTTGGGTAGACCCACCTATGGTTTTGTGTATGATTTTTGCACATGTTTTTTGGACGCAATGGTTTTGCGGTCCATGGTATTGGATGCGATGGTTTTTGGTCCATGGTATAAGATGCTTCAACATGCATAAATATGTATTATAACATTGAAAGGAACATAATGAAAAATCACGCTGGTAGTCCCAGTTTTGGGATCCAGGGGAAAATATCTGTGTATATGTGTTTTATGTGTTATGATCTCACATTGTTTATTTTCTGTGTTTTAGAATTCGTATGCAAGTAATTTTTGTACGGGGTTAAAACCTACACGGATAAATTGTGTGAATTCCGGGATTAAGAAAAACAGGTCAGCTTCACCAGTGCAACACCTGAATAGTTGCCACTCAGCAATTGTTCTCCTCCAAAGCAAGGCCAGATTTCTAGATCACTTCACCAGATTCATTCCTCTTGATCGCATTATTTCTTTTTCTGTTAGTTCAAAGTTAATAATAGGATGGCGTGTCACTCGGGCATTAATTGTAATATTTTTGTAATTTTGTTTAAATACTTCATTTTGTCTAAGTATTTAAGGTTGAACCCTTGAACAAGTTATTAAGCAAATTTGTACTAAGCTGGAGCATTCTTGAGATAATAAAAGATTATGGATTTGCCTCATATGGTATGTCTCTCAATGAGTTGTATTTCATCTTGTTTATTTATTATGTCTTCTTCATATAAATCATGTCTTTTGCAGTTATCCGATTTAAAATTTAATTGAGTTTCAGTTTCATTTTGAATCGTCTATGAAGTTGTAATTTAAATAAGAGATAAATTTACAAAACTATTTGTTATTGTAAATTCCTTTTTGAGCATAAATTGCACTAGATCTTTGTGATAGTCTGTTTATATTTTGTTGATTAAGGAAGCATTGTTTTCTTAATTTCTACTTATAGATGATTAAATACTCAGATTGAATAGTAAATCAATTATACTTGCCCATATTCCACTTATCCATCCCACTAAAATTAAAATAACCATGTGCAGTTAAAGAACAAGCCTTCATTTTATCAAAAATTTGTCTAAGTTTAAAGCATCTGTTTATAAATAGTTCACTGGTGATCCTATCATTTAAAACAAAAAAACATTATAGATGCTTTGGCATAACTAATTGACCTTAGGTTATCTCAAAGGACAACATATTGCCCACCAATCTTTGATGTGGTGGGGGGGGATTTGAGAAGAGAAAAAGTAATCTTTTCCCGGCTGGAAAAATCACGAACGGAAAATATCCTTCTAGCAGATTTAACCATTTATCTATAGCGTCTACATCTATTTGGCCCTCAAATATGGGAGTGTCAAATTTTACTTGTATCTTAAAAGGAGTGGTGCCTTCAGAGTGGTTGTTGGATATGGATGCGCTACCGGTGGGCAACCGTTGAAGGATCTGGGAAAATTTATCCATCATCGCATTCCTTTGTTTCTTGAGGGCCTCCTCGAGCAATATTTGATCGGATCTCCTACTCCCTCATCTTTCTTTTCTTCCCCCATGGGCAGTTGTCATGGTTTGTGAGGCTGCTCTTGCAAAGGTTCAACCAATTCGAGCCTTAACTCCTTATACCTCGACCTCGTTGGGGACATGCAAAGAAGGATCAAGAAATAGCAGACCGCTCTAATACCATTGATCCGAATTTAAACATGAAGGAAACAAATTACAAATATAACCATTCACATGGAGATGCAATGGAAATAAAACTTCAATTCATCAATATCAAAGAACTGAGATATGTTTACATACATAATGGAAATAAATTAGCTCGGGTGATGGTAGCTTATCTGTGAGAAGAGATGCAGCGACTACGTGCCTCTGAACTGGGTTACAATGAGGCTTAAACGCTTATTTATTATTGAGAAACAATGGAAAACCATAACCATCCAAAAACCTAACCTTAGGAGATGAAACACCAAATTATGGGTCCTGTTGGGGTGAGTTAGTACATCAACTTTCTGCGGTCACAATTTTGGCATACAATCTCCATTTGACGCACACGATACCTTGTTAGAAAGATCTATTTGAGGATTAAAATTGTTGACAATGAATATCAAGTTAAAAACTTATATTTTCCCAAGAGTGGTTTTCCGAAAAAACGTTGTTTAGGGCCTCAAAATGGCTTCGAAAGTTTAGGACTCGAAAAACTGTCAAAAATAGCAAATTGTGCTACAATTAAGGAAACTGAAAAAACTTAAAGAAACAATGGTGGGGGTCCAAGTGGAATAGGTGAGAGCCACCAATATCCACCTGGACCATGTACAAACATGGAAAGTGAGGTACAAGGAAGCCTCGCTTCACTTGCACAAGATGATGATGTTACAGGTGTAGTTGGACAAAGCACACATCCGGAGTCAGATCTAGAACTATGAGGAACTCCCACCACTCATCACTAGTATTGAGGCTTCATATGCACAGTTGTACAGGAGTTTGGATGTCATGGTGAGAAAGTATGGCACCCCGTCAATTGGTAGGCTCATTGAGGCCAAAGAGAAGAACCAAGTCAGTCTGCAGTTCGATGCGTACTTTAATCAGATGATGCTCACGCCACCAGCGCATATTTTCAAGTCAACGTAGATAACATGAGGATGTACATCGTCGGTCCGACCTTTCTCGGGACTAAGCTATGCATGTTACAGGATGAGTTGGACCGAGGTTCCAAATCAATATACCTAGAAGAAATGGAGGCAAGAGTTCATTTCCAGAAGAACATCATCAAAGAGTGCGTGGACACCATTGCGCATTATCAAGCATGGCATCATTTCGTCACTGAGGATCATGGAGAGAAGGTTTATGAGGTGGTTTTTCCATAGTCGCCTGAGTCTTAACGTTGTCTTGTCTAGCTGACTCAAGCTGATTTTGTCCCACATGGGTATATGTGGAAAATGCATCATTTTTGTAAACATGATGTAAAGTGAAATTCCAAGTGTCATTAGTAGAATACAAACAGTCATATGTAATGTAAACAGTGATGAGGGTAGTCCAAGAGTCATAAAGGGGGATGTCAAGGGTCACCCCACCCTTTGTTATAAATAGAACCTCGTAACTCATAAAACAAGAGAGAGGGTTTAGAGAGTATTGTGACAAGCCTTGGCTTCCCCACAGTGTAGAGCGAGAATATTTCTTTGAAAGAGTAGGCGGTGTTGACCATAACATTCCACTATTGGGGCTAGTGGATGTCATGGTTGTATGTATGGATGGAACTTTCACTTTATATAATATAACAAAGCCATCATGTTTCATGCATATGTTGTTATTGTAGTTTGACTATTTTGGGTACTTTAGCAATGTATGTAGTTTTACTTACGCATTGATGTATGGACTATTCCGTATGTGATTGCTGATGAACCTAGGTATTGCAACAAGAATTATGCAACTCCCATGGCTACCATATTTACTTATCAACTCGGGGTTTGTACAAACTTGGAGGTGACAGTGCTATATTCACAAGTAGAAGTGAAGGTCTTGCCTGTTGTCACTGTTTATCTTGCAAGAGACCCCAGGGGTTCCAAGCCAGACTTCTATAAGGTCAGAAGAAGCTCAATTATTTGATGGAATAAGAGAAAACCTATTCTAAGAGAGAGCTACTCTACTACAGTAATGAATAAAACAACATGTAGTTCTAAACCACACTATAACCTAATTAACCAATAAAACAGTGATGCTAAGCAAAATTTCTAAAGAAATCACTAACCTAATTCTGCTATCAAAGTTGTTGAAGGTAAAGAGAATTAAACTATACTAAGGTGTAAGTAAAGAAACTTAACTTAAATCAGTTTTCAAGCGGAAGAGAAATCAGAGGTCGAAATCAATGAAAGGAGGATGTAAGGATGTAGTAGCGCATAGGGACCATTGGACCGATCAACAAGCAGAATATGGACTGTGGAGATCTTATCACGAGGGCTTAAGCAAATAAATGGATGAACCGAGTTAATGAAGCAGATGAACGGTGAAGATCTTATCGCAAATAATTAAGTCAAGAGATGGGCGGACAGGGTAACGAAGCAGATGAACGGCGGAGATCGTATCGCGAGGGATTAACTGAAGAGATGGGCAGAAAGGGTAACGAAGCAGATGAATGATGGAGATCTTATCCCGAAGGCTTAAGTGACTAGATGGATGAAAAGGGTGAATGCACAGGATGAAGGAATGAGGTCTTATTGCGAAGGTTAAGTCAAGAGATGGACGAACAGGGTAACAAAGCGATGAAGGTTGAGATCTTATCGCATGGATTAAGTCAAGAGATGGACGGACAAGATTAACCAGAGGATGGATAGTAGAGATCATATCACGGGGAAAATAAATGTGTGGAAATGATGGAGCAGGTTTCTACGGCGGTAATTAGTTTCTCGCGCACCCTCAATGTCGTAAGCGGAATTTTGAAATTTCACGCGATTAGCCTTACTGCGCAACACGTAGCATGAGAAAACCACTTTTCTTGCATGCTCTCAGGTGGATAATGGTCATGCAATAATCCACACGAGATTGTGCGATAGCCATTGGATCAGGCGGGGCTAATCAATGGTGGAGATCAACCAAGCTAATCGGAGATCGGGTGATGTGATAGCTGTCGGATCAGGAGAGACAAATCGACAGTGGGGGTTTAAAGCGCATAAAGTGTTGAGGTGACACGATAGCCATCAGATCAAGAGATAGATTGATAGTGGAGATTAAAGTGCATAAAGTAAGTGGAAGACTCCATGCGAGGCAACAGTTGGAGAAAATAATGAATCGGACGGTGATTGTGAAGGTTTGTTGTGGATCAGACGGCGAGGAAGTGATGCATGAATAACGTGCTAAAGGAGGTTTCAAAGGAAATGATAGAAAGGCCAGTGAGGGTGAATAAATAACTACATCGAACAACAAACTCCATAGCTCATGCAAGAACCAAAAACATGTGTTTTGGGGTTGCTGAAGGATCTCTTCCTCAAGTCATGGTCCCAGAGGGAAGAGATGAGGCTGAGACACCTGTGCACAACCTTATGGTAATATTTTCTCCTAACTAACCTGTAAACTGAAAGAAGGCACAAATAGAAGTAAACTACAGCAAATGCAGCTATTGAAGTAAATGAAAAAAAAAAACATGAATAATCTACGTTATATTATTGTAATGAAAATGAAGCTACTTAAGAAAATAAAACAGAAAACCATGAATATATGCTACTTAAGCAAATGAATAGAAAACATGATTCTATGCTAGCATAACAGTACAATAAAAAGGAGATATGGCTGCTCAGGTTGGGCCCTAATCCAAGAGTTTCAACCCTCTGAGTTAACTCAAAGTTGGCTTAATACCTAAATCATTCTCATTATGAAAACCATGGATTACAGAACAAATTGTCACAATACTTGCAGCTCATAAATAAAGTAGAGTTTTTACCATAGAAGTCTGAATCCTACTAAGGTCCTAAGCCTCTCTACTTATACATCTGAAGTCTCTAACAAATTCCTTCCAATTAGGGAGGCTTGAACTCAAAATAAATTGTTTTTTGTCCTTTTCACTTGCTCGGTTGTCTTCTAGTCCCATGATTTGGTTGTTTGAACTCTGAGATGATGGAGGAAAATTCGAATGGAGGGGTAGTAACTGAGGAGGATTTACGTCATATAATTTACCCTCCCTTGTCCCATTCGAGTCTTTACCAAGGTCTTTGCCACAATTCCTTGCTTTTATCCTTTATTCCTGCATTACGTGCACATTAGACCACAAAGCAAAATATCCAACTCTAACTCATATCATAATTAAAATATAATCAAAAGTATGCAATAAGTTGTGAAAATAGTTGGTTTGACTAAGCTAGGAGGTGAATTAAGGCCAATTAAGGCCCATATAATTACCCAATGATGAGGCTCATCATCACCCCCTACTGAAAGTGTTGCTCATCCTCTGACTAACTTAGTCAATTTCCATGTCCTTCATGGCTTTGGTAGCCTCTCTGACATCCCATGCTTCTGATGTGGTCTCTTATTCTTGTTTATAGAAGCCCACTTTCCTTTATACTTCTTCTTTTCTCCCTTCTAGCATCCCTAGGAGTTGTGGTGGACTGAATTTTAGGCCTATCCAATTTACCTTCAACCTTTACATTGATTTCTTATACATAGGTGTCATGTTGAGTGCTTCTCTCAACCTTTGAGGGGAGTGATATTCTCTGATCTTCAAGCTGTGTGGTTGTTTGTTCCATCCCCTTTAGCAAGCATGTATATTATCATCTCTTAGCAGCCTAAACATATCCTCAAAATGTGGAATCGCTTGCTCTTGGGTAGAAAGATATCTAGGGGCCAACTGAGGATCATTTGCAATTGGATTATGGGTGTTGATTAGGGCCATGGGATTTGATTGTTCAGCTCTGATGAAAAGAGGTTCATTTTTCTCTCTGGCAAATATTCTTTTCAACTCTGCAGCCCTTGATTTCTCATGGTTCATCGATGATGCCAAACCTATTAATTGTAGATCTCCCAGCTTTGCATTGGGATCCCAAATAGTCATGTCTATGAGGGCCATGTTGTTCAAGTAAAACTCAGCCATTTTGGCCCCATCCTCTACTGCAATTTGATCACAAAGATCAATAAACTGCTTGTAGTCCTAAAATAGCATGGTGCCCCTTTATGATAGTGTTTCAATTTGAAATTGCAACCATTGTTCTCTGAGGTAAGGAGCATAAACTTTAGTTGGCATCCTACACTGGATGGCCTCCAAGGATAGGTTGGCCATACATGCTAGTTGTTTTTCCTGTTTTTCCCCTTTTGTTTCAGTGCCTTCTTCCTCGTTGTTTTTCTTATCTTCTTCCTCTTGTTGTTATTTCCCCTCTATTTCAATGCCTTCTTCCTCTTTTGTTTCAGCATCATCCTATGTATTAGTTTCTTCTTCATCCATCTTATCCCCATGTAGCTCTATACCTTTTTCTTCTTGTTTTTCCTCCTGCTCACTGACAAAAGGACTAACATCATAGATGAGGGTTTTGATGTCATCCTCTGTTGGTAAGTGTCTGAAGACTAACCATTTTATAGGGATCCTAAGGTTTTGGAGGGCATCCTTAATGAGGATCCTGATCAACCCATGGTGATCTAACTGTTGGGAATTCCATTCCTTTACTTTTCTATTGAAGTCTATGAGTGATTGCATCAAGAAATAGGCTATGTTGAGTCTTTGGTGAACTGGTGTTTCTACCCCAAATCTTAGTTCTTCAAGCATCCTAAAATGGTAGCCATAAACAACACTGTATCTACCCTCATATGAGATATATTTGATGAATTGGTAGCCTACCTCACTCCATGGGTATGGCAGACTACCCCTCCTTACTCCATTTTTATCCTTTGTGGGTTCTTCACCTTCTAAAAAGAATTTTTTTTTTGCCACCTTTTTTCTTATAAAACAACTACCTCTTAACCTTTACAACTTTTGATCAAATGATGCATATGAGTGAGTGAGTGGGATACTTAGCTATGGTCTTGATGCCATGTTGTAGTGGTCAAAGATCAAAGGTGTTGTTTATGGTCATTCGTCTTCCTCTTATGTTGTCTGTTGATCATTTATTAGTTGTTGCAGGTGTTTGTGACTGAAGATCTAATGCTGCTACTACTGTTGTGGAGCTCTTGGATCATCCTAGTGAATACCTATAGCTAATGATTAAGATTCTGTGGGATAGGCTGCCACAGGATTTCCCACAAGATGTCCTGTTGTTGGCTAGGGTTGTGAGGATGCTGCAATGAATGGACAAAGGGAGTAGGAGTGTGTGTGGATGCATGGATGATGGTAATGGTTGAGGTGATTGGTTAGATAATGTCTAGTATGAATTTTGGGGACCTAATCAATCTACCATTCAAGGGATCCTATAGAAAACACAATCTTCACCTGAATTGAAGCAATGAAGTGAAAAACAATGGAATTGATGGAGGGATACATGGTAAGGAATGAAGGAGAGTGAATATATGTGAGGCAGGGTTCCCTTTGGATCTTCTCTTTGCTCCTTGATTTTCTTTCTCACCCACCTGCAAATAGCAATTATGTTTTTTTTTTTTCTTTTATTATTATTATTATTATTATTATTATTATTATTATTATTATATATAAACACCTAGGCTACCTTGGAGAGGTTTTCACCGTAGATATCTACCCTGGGTGCCTCAGGAAGGTTTTCACCTAAATCCTTATTTTTTTCTCTTTTTCAGTGCCCTGATGAGGGAGGAGCTGGAAATTGCTCCACCATCATCATTGTCTTATTGATATTGTCAATGAACTCTTGTTTTGATAAAGGTCTCTTGTACATTTTCAATCGGTGTCCATTAACAAGCAATGGAATGAATTCCTCATCTATAGTTTTGATTTGCACTGAACCATTATCATGGCTTCTTTCCACCACATAAGGTTCAAGCCATCTTGTCCTTAGATTACCCTTGAAGTCTTTATACCTAGAGTCATAAAACAATGCCCAGTCTCCCTCTTGAAATTGCTTCTCCTTAATATGTTTTTCATGCCAAATCTTCCTCTGAAGCTGAACTTATATAGGAGGCCCTGCATTCTGAATTCATCCAAGACATTCAAATGGAACAATATTTCTTGTTGTGCATGACTAAGATCTAGATCTAGTTGGGTTTCCATCCTCAATGTGTTATATTCGAACTCAATGGACAACAAAGCCTTTTTCCCATAGACCAGCTCATAGGGTGTAAATCCAGTGGTGACCTTCCATGTTGTATTAAAGGCCCAGGTGGCCTTAACTAGTCTCTATGCCCAATCCTTCCTGTCATTTCTCACTACCTTGGTTAAGATGTTCTCCAGTGCCCTGTTGGTCACCTCCACTTGCCCATTAGCTTATGGATGATAAGGATTGGAGGTCCTATGCTTGATTTTGTGATGGTTGAACAGTTCTTCAATCATGCTGGAGGTAAACTAGTTGCCTTGGTTTGTGACTAGCTCTCTAGGGTACCCAAATTTGTAGAATATATTCTCCCTTAGGAACTCAACAACCTTCTCTTCTGTTGTTGCCTTAATTTCCTTCGTTTCGACCCACTTAGTCAAATAACCAGTGCACACAATGATGTGTTTTTTTTGCTTTGAAGAAGGGTTGATAGGCCTAATGAAGTCCATTCCCCAGTTTTCAAATGGCTCAAAAGTCACTTGAGGTTATAGGGGCATTTCATATCTTGGAGTAGACGTTCCCATCCTCTAGCACTGATCACAATGACTAATGTAATTTTTCACATCATGATGAAGAGTAGGCCAATAATAACCTGCTTGCAACACTTTGAATGTTGTCCTCTTTGCTGCAAAGTGACCTCCACAAGGCCCATCATGAGAGGTTAGAAGGATGTCAAAGACTTCCTCTTCCCCTACACACTTTCTCAAGATTTGATCTAGGCCAAGTTTGAACAGATTTCTCCCAATCCAGGTGAAGGGGGCGCTCTTCCTGACTGTCTTGCTCTTTTCTTTGGAGGGAAAGTTTGGTGGAAATGTGTTGATACCAAATAGTTTGCTATATCAGCAAACCATGGGGAGAGAACTGAAATAGAAAACAATTCTCATTTGGTAAGTGGTCATCCACCATTCCTTCTTCATCTACAGGCAGATTCATCCTAGATAGAAAGTCAACAACAACATTTTCCTTACTAGGCTTATCAATAATAGTTAGATCAAACTTTTGTAATAAAAGAAACCATCTTATAATTCTAGCATTCACATCTGGTTTGTTCATTAAATATTTGATTGCAACATGATCAATATGCACAAATGTTTGATAGCTTGTACCATAATGCCTAAATTTTTTTAATGAATGCACAACAATCAGGAGTTCCTTTTCAATCACAATATAGTTTAGCTCAGCCTTTGACAGGTTCTTACTAATAAAATAGATGGCATAGGGAAATTTCTCCTCTTCCTAACCTAAGGCCGCTCCTATGGCTTTGTGTGAGGCATCAGCATGAATATGAAAAGGGAGGGCCCAGTTTGGGCCTCTAAGGATTGGTGTAGTGGTTAACTTGCCCTTTAGAATGTCTAAGGCCACTTGATAGCTCTTTAACCATATAAACTCAGAATCTTTAGCCAACAAACCAAACAAAGGAGAGGCCAACTTGTTGAAGTCCTTTATGAACCTTCGGTAGTATCCAGCTAACCCTAAGCAAATCCCAACATCTCTCTGCTTTTGTGGAGGTGGGACCCTTTGGATGATTGCTATTTTGTTTAGGCCCACCTATAGTCCTTACTAAGATATTGAATGACCTAGCATAGTCCCTTCAGTCATTAAGGATTCACATTTTTCTAGACTAAGAGACAGGTTCTGTTAGAGCCTAGATTTACCTCACACTGAAAAGGTAAGCTTCTAGGTCCACATCAAACCACGCTCAGCCTCGTAGCTAGCCCTACAAGGACAGGAGAGGGCTCTATCCGGACAAATCTCAACAAAAAATAATCAAATAGGATTGAGATGACTGATTTTACAACTAATTTTAGGCTAGGTATGAAGTGCAAGGATTGGATTTGAGTTTTTGGGGGTTTTGAGTTGGAAAATGGAAGAGGCAAATTTGGGTTTGGGGAAGAGGGCTAGTTTTTGCAGAGTTCTAATTGGGGCAAGGAAGGCAATAGTTTTGATGCTTTAGATTGAATGAATGGATGCATCAGACTAGTGAGGAGCTAAGGAGGCAAAGAGGGTCTCAAGAGTCCTCCTCAAACAGATGAAAACATTGAAAATTAAACAAAATTTCAAGGCAGAGCACAACAGTCCAATGAATTCTACCTTAATCACTCATTTGTTTAATTTCAGAAGAAAAGAGAAGGGTAAATGATACACATAAACATCAGTGAACTTACGATTACATATATAAAAACACCATCAAAACACAGAGCCACATGGATTCCAACAAGTGCTGCAAAATCCTAGACTTTCCTTTGCCAAAACTACTGAAAATGAATGTACAATGAAGTGCCAAACAATCCCAAGTGTCCAACCATGAAAATGACTTAGAAATTACATAATGTAGACAAGGCAAAACCATTCCCTTGCCTCTAGGGGTCGAGCTCATCATTCTAGGAGCTGTTTGAACCAATTATAAACAAGGAACTGAAATCTAGGCAATCAAACAACTTGCCTCTATATGCTAGGAAATTGATTTATTCATTTAATTTTCACTTTTTAGTGAATGAATCCTCTAGAAAAAGTAAAAATGTGCCAATATTACATCATGGTAGATCAATAGTTACATCAAAAATTAAAACTAGTCAAAACTGGGCGAATGTCTGAGCTGAAGAGTGAAAATGAGGCCAAAATTCTCTATGCGTCGCGCCCAAATTCTCTATGCGTCACGCCAATTTGGAGCTGATTTTGAGACACTTCCCAAAGTCACAATTGAGCTCACGATAGCTCTTTGGAAAGCCTTGCCTATCTACTTTCCAACCCAAGTGGAAATTATGGATTTGGTGTCCATTTTCCCCTCCAAATATCCAATCTCCCAAGACTGCTTCCTGTGTGTGGAAAAAGTGGCAGAAAGGCCATTTTCAAGGTGTTTTTAACCCTTTAGGCCACCTAGAACTTGATGAAATCTCTCGGTCATTCTTGAGAATGCATAATTTATCATAAAAAAAAAAACCCAAAAATATCAAGTTTTCCTCTAGAAGATGTCCCAACCATAAGCGAGCGCCAAGTGGCGCTACGCATTGGGCAGAAAACTCTGTTTTGTAACCACAAAAATCAAATATGACAAAATTTTCTCCAAATTCCTTGAAATTTGGACTGAAGGTGCCTCATCAAGAATCATGCTCAGCCAAAGAGGCTTCAGCCAAGATTTGGAGCCAATCATGCGTTTTTCACCTCCTCAGTACCCTCCTGGTGTATACAGTTCAGTGGTGCAATTATTGTCGTGTTCATATGATGAATCAGTGTCCGTCATGGTGTTGCAATGTGTATGACAAGCGTATGTTAGATTGGTTGAAAATGAGAAATGAAGACTTGATTTCCTTGTCTCCAAGTGCCAAATATGCCAAAGGGAAATGAGGGACTGTGAGAAATATGGATCAGTGGGTATAATGGAGTGAGGGAAAGGGTATGGTTCAATCAAGTGAAGTTTGCAATGTGAGGACAGTCACTTGATTGTGTTTTAGGAATGCGAGGTTTGGGGATTTAGGAATTTTGCGAATTATATGGGAAAAATTGAGTAATAGGGTATGGTATGGTTTAGGGATAGGAAAATAGGACTTTAGAAATAAGTGATTTTGGGATGTAGAGGAACAAGGGATTTAATAGGGATGATGGGTTTAAGGTGAGGGGAAGAATCAAAATGGTGAAGGGGAAAAGGAGTCTTTGGCACCAAGAGACCAAAACACAACCCTAAGGAGAAGCTTTAAACAAAGTAATAAGGTTTGCAATTTGACATCACAAACTCTCATAATCCACTTCAATGAGCATCAAACATGTTAATGACAATTTCATAAACTTCTTGGAGCGAGAAGAACCAAGCGGATTGGATTTTTTTTTAAACAAATGAAAAAAATTTAAGTTTTGGCTCTATGTGCTGCACAGCATGCCCAATGCACTGCACCTCACCAATGCGTCGCGCCCTTGTTATTTTACACTGGAAATCAAAGCCCAATGCGCCACGCCACCTGCCCAGTGCGTAGCACTTTTTCCAGAAGCCTTTTGTAGGCCTTCACGGTGTCCAAATTGGGTGTAGGATAGCGCGTTGGAAAGGTATTGGAGTCTACTTTCCAACCCAACTGGAATTTTTCAATTTGGAGTTCATTTTCCCTATCAAAAATCAAATCTCCCAAGACTGTTCAAAATGTGTCAAATGAGGTTGCCTCAAGGTAGAGTGTTGTTGCAATCAACGTTTGAAGGTGTTCCTAAACTCCAAATTGAGATCATGATAGCTTGTTGGAAAGCTCCTTGTGTGTAGTTATCATTTGATGCATCACGTAAGTCGTTTGTCCAACCAAGCTAGGAGAAAACTTGGTTGTCCCAAAGTAACTTCAGAGGTGCATCAATTCTCCCTAGGCAACTATATTTTTGACATTTCTCTAAAACCATGACACCTGTGTAAAAATTGAAGGAGATTTTTCTTCTTTGGCCTATTTTGGACAAAAACCTCTCTCATTTTCCCCACATTCATCTTTTATTGCTCAGGAACATCATTGGAGTAAAACCTATCCCGATGTGTGGAACAGGGGATTTGTTGAAATGAAGCGAAATGAAGGGGATATGGGGCTTCTAAATTCTTGAGGAAATTTTGAGAAGTAGGGAGGGATGTTAGGAAGTAGGGGAAAGTGGAATTTCAAATATTGAGTGAGGGAAGGGGTCCAAAAGGGAAAAACATAGGCCTAGCCTAGAAAATTGCCAAGTTGTAGCAAGAAACTAAGGTTTGCGTGAAAATGAGGAATTTGGGAGATCTTAGTGATGTGAAGTGTTTAATAAGGTACATTAAGGATAGGGGAAGGTGTATGAACATTAGGATACAAGTTTTGCCGATGATTTGACCATCCAAGAGAAATTACTTTCAAAACCCTAGGAGAGGGAAATGAACCTTATCTAGGCACAACTGAAGCATGAACAAGGTGTAAAATGACCCCGTGGAACTTGACATGATGATGAAAAACCCCTGAATAATGGTACAATCATCTGAATGGTGACATGGACCGACATTTGGACAAATCTGACAAGAGTGAAAACAAACCCTAGACCTAATACCTAGTGACCAAATTTTTCTTGAAGACTCACTGAAATGACAAAATTTGACCTTGACACCTTAAAATCACTTTGTAAGAGCATGTTTGATCACTGGAGGAAGGCTACAAATACTAACACTAACATTAGCTCCAATGGGGATGGTATCTCCTTGGAGGTGCCAAGAACGGCAGATCTTTGGGAGAGCAGACCAATGCCTTATCCATTGGGCAATAGAGTCAAAAACTCAAGCTGAAATGCATGACTGAAAATTGACGACTTGATGACACAAATTGACTCTCACTCAACTAAAAACTAACTCGATACTTAAACACAACCGACAGACTAGAAAAAATGCTCAATGTAGAGCTTATTCAATACAACCTACTCTAGTTGTTCCATTCATCACCTGATCAAGTGAAATGAAACAACCAATGCAACCAAGTAAGTATTCCAGCTGCTGTTTGAATTCTCCGCAAGTGTTTGCTTATGCACAACAAGAGAGAACTACTGAAAGGCAACTCCCATGAACACTTGTGAACAGATCCATTGAATAATATGGATTCTCTATCCTCCTCCAAAAACACTGCATAAGGATCTTGAAGTTCATGCACACTGGGACTTAGCTCATCCAATGGATTACTTCTCTTTTCTTCATACCATGAATGCAAACTTTGATCTGAGCTTTGTGACGAGACTCCTGCTGAAAAAACAAAGAAACCGACTATCGGATCAAGTTTGTATGAATACTTTTGTCAAGCTCACAGATAGGAGAAGGACTTTGACTACAAACATCATTCAACACATCAGCAATAGGATCATAAAAAATTTGAGAAGACTGTTGTGATGTATCCCTTGAAACTGTATAACATCCTACTGGCTATTCATCTTTTTCTTTAGAGATATTACGAATATTATGCCTTATAAACTGAAATGCTTCGAAACAAAAAGGTACATAATCCTCTTGCATCATTAAATCATGTATTTCGGCTTCCACACCTTCATCTATAATATGATCTTCAATTGTGTCTGGTGGCTGCAAATCTGGTGCTAGGGAGGGTTTTGTATCCGAAATGATTTCATCAATCATTTCAGGGGAAGATTTCTCATTAACAACTTGCACAAGAATTTCGCTATCTGTCTCATCCTCAACATTAAAACTGAGAAATTGTTGACTTCCTACAAGTTGTTCATTTGAAGATTTACTATGAAATTTACCCTTCAAAAACTGAAATAATTCAAAACAAAATGGTATGGAATCATCTTGTATCATTTTGCCAGTTTCCATGTCCTCATATGCAACTTGACAATCAATGGCATTTGGGGGCTGCAAATCTGGATATGAGAAGTCTTGAACAAGGTTTTCATTTCCCTCAAAAAGTTTCAGATCAAGACTTGTCGACAGTTGATTTCTGATTGCATGAATGGTGTCTCTGATGAACTGAAATGAAGCAAAACAAAAAGGCAAAGATCATTCACTTACTTCAAAATTTGCTGCACTTTCCTCGTCATTTCCATAGCTGATATGTGACGACTGATCACTGTATTCGAACTGTTGAAAGTGAACTTCTTCCTCCCACAAACTAGCTGTTGATTTGTCTACAAGATTAGCTTCTATTTGGAGAACATAATCGTCATCATACTGATCAAACTGAGGCAATTCGTCAGCATAAAACACATCATCAAGAATGCATGTCATATCAACAGATCTCTCTTCTCCAAGATGATCTACAAAACAATCATTATCAGATCTATGAAAAATAGGATAAGAAAGAAAATATTTTGGATCAGCAACTGGTTCTTCTTCAATCAACGAGCCATAGGCTTGAACATCATAACCATTCCTTGCGGTGATCTTTTGCATCATCTCTTCCACTGCACTTACCAAAATGTCAAGCTTTACCTCTAGAGATGTTGATTAATCCGGATCTATGTTTTTCGTCTCTTCTTCCTTTAACTTTGCCCTTCGAATCAGCAAATAAGCCTCTACATCTACTGCATTGTTCTGCATCTCTTCAAGTGTTGCAAGATTCCTTTCTCTCAGTTGGAATTCCATTTCTGGATCAAATGCACCTGGGTAGTGAAAGAGAGCGGATATAGGAGGAGGTCTTATATTAACAGGCATTGAATAATAAACCTGGTTAAATCTGGAAGAAAACTATTGTACTGTATCCCCTAGCAATCTTTTCAGCTGGTTATATTCTTCTATAATCAAGAAAGGGTTTTGTCTGATCACCCACCTATCGAGGAAAGCTTTGACGAACTACTGGAAATCTGAGATGCTCGCATCAGGCAGGGTTTTGAGCCAACTCTTGACTTTGCCTTGCAAAGAAAGAGCAAAAAGCCTAATACTGACATCTTCTCCATCAACTTCAAAAAGGTCAAGAAAGGACTCAAAATTCAGAACATGTCTCTCAGCAGTGATGTTGTTATAGTCACCATCAAATCTTGGTAGATATAGATCATGATTTTTAGGGAAAGAATGGAATATATGAGGTAAAATCAGAGGCTTGTATCAATCTGGAATTTTACAAGGTAATGGGGTATGTACAGAAGCTGTAGAATTAATCTTTGTCTTATTAGTCTCATCAGTTTGAAGATGGTCATCACAAGATTCAGAAAAGGGGTCTTGATCAAGCTCAAAGGCATGCAAATCTTTGGTATTTACAATCTTCAAAGGGAAAGAATCAACTGCAAGCCGAGGATCTCTTCTCAAATATAGTATACTTTGCAAAACCTTCTTGACATTCTCGGGAAAAGAGAAGAAATAATTTAGAACGAAGAACAAAATGTCTTGGACGAAATTCCAACTTGAATACCTGATCTTTCCATATTGTCCTTTCATATTTTTGTTGGCTGGGTTCATCCTCCAATGGAGTCTTTGGATCTGATCTTGAAAATTATTTGGAATCGCCAAGTGAATGATTTCAGCCTTCCAATGTCTGATCGTTGTCCACCATCAACAATCAAATCTAAACTTGATACATGTACTGGGGTGATCATTTAGATCAGATATTCATTTTATAAACTAGACCGAAGATTGACTAAAGCGACATTCATCTACTTTCGCTAATGTAAAGCAAAAGAGTTTCGAAGTCTACCTGGCTAACTTCAGGCTCTGTCTGTAATCTACAAATCCAAACAATGAAAATAAACTTTCGTCCCCAGTATGGTCGCCACTATGTTAGAGCCTAGATTTACCTCAGGCTGAAAAAGTAAGCTTCTAGGTCCACATCAAACCACGCTCAGCCTCGTAGCTAGCCCTACGAGGACAGGAGAGGGCTCTCTTTGGGTCAATCTCAGCAAAAAATAATCAAATGGGCTTGAGATGATTGATTTTACAACTAATTTTAGGCTAGGTATGAAGTGCAAGGATTTGATTTGAGTTTTTGGGGGTTTTGAGTTGGAAAATGGAAGAGGCAAATTTGGCTCCAGGGATGAGGCCTAGTTTTTGCAGAGTTCTAATTGGGGCAAGGAAGGCAATAGTTTTGATGCTTTAGATTGAATGAATGGACAAAAACCTCTCTCTTTTTTCCCAAATTCATCTTTTATTGCTCAGTGTTAGGGTCCCACCCTAACCCCCTTATCTATGTAATGGGACCACGTCATAGTTAAGAGTCAATAAAGCCCATATTAATAATTGTAAGTGGTTAATCCGCAATTAATAAAGGAACCACAGTTAGTTGCAAATGGGCCGACGGTATTAGTAATAAGCGGTATTAACTTGTGGTATTACTTGTAGGAGTCATATATAAAGGATAGTAACTCTCTGCGAGGAGCATCGTGTCTTATTTTTGGTAATCGAGCTCTGCTCTATTGGAGGTTGCCCCCTCGAAGAGGCAAGTGAACATTACTCTCTGAATAATAAAGTCTTCGCTATTCTGTGTTCTGGATATCTTTTCTTCGCATATTCTGTATTTGGGTATCATTTGCAGGTTAAGAAGCATAACACTCAGGAACATCATTGGAGTAAAACCTATCTCGATGTGTGGAACAGGGGATTTGTTCAAATGAAGCGAAATGAAGGGGATAAGGGGCTTCTAAATTCTTGAGGAAATTTTGAGAAGTAGGGAGGGATGTCAGGAAGTAGGGGAAAGTGGAATTTCAAAGATTGAGTGAGGGGAATGGGTCCAAAAGGGCAAAACACAGGCCTAGCCTAGAAAATTGCCAAGTTGTAGCAAGAAACTAGGGCTTGTGCGAAAATGAGGAATTTGGGGGATCTCAGTGATGGGAAATGTTATAAGGTACATTAAGGATAGGGGAAGGTGTATGAACATCAGGATACAAGTTTTGCCGATGATTTGACCATCCAAGAGAAATGACTTTCAAAACCCTAGGAGAGGGTAATGAACCTTACCTAGGCACAATTGAAGCATGAACAAGGTGTAAAATGATCCAGTGGAACATGACATGATGATGAAAACCCCCTAAATAATGGTACAATCAGCTGAATGGTGACATGGACCGAAATTTGGACAACTTTGACAGGAGTGAAAACAAACCCTAGACCTAATACCTAGTGACCAAATTTTTCTTGAAGACTCATTGAAATGACAAAATTTGACCTTAACACCTTAAAATCACTTTGTAAGAGCATGTTTGATCACTGGAGGAAGGCTGCAAAGACTGACACTAACCGGTTCATTTCAATGCATTTATGCAATACTTTGCCTAGGTTAGTCAGGGCTTCTTGGAAATCACAACCATAAGGTGTAAAATCATCCATATAGATTTCCATATCATCATGTACTAATTCAACAAAAATGCTCAAGACCACTCTCTCAAAGGTGGCAGGAGCATTGCTAGGCCAAAAGGAAGGACCTTATACGCAAAAGTACCCCAAGGACGGGTCAATGTGGTCTTATCCCAGTCTTCTAGGCAGATTTGGATTTAGTTGTACCCGCTGAATCCATCTAGGAAAGAAAAAAACTTCTTCCTGCCAGGCCATCTAGCACTTGGTCAATGAAGGGTAGGGGAAAATGATCCTTCTTTGTGGTGTTTTTCAACTCCCTATAATCAACACAAATCCTCCGCTTACCATTTTTCTTGGGAACTAACACTAAAGGAGAGACCCACTCACTGTCTCAGATAGGGTAAATGAATCCTGCATCTAGCAGTTTATGCAGTTCTTCTTTGACTATGTCTTTAAGAGTTGGATTCATCCTCCTTTGTGGTTGCATGACTGGATTGCAACCTTCTTTGATGTATATGTCGTGAGTACACACTGAGGGGTGTACTCCCTTCATTTCCTTATAACTCCAAGCAAAGGCTTCTAGGTTCTCTCTCAACATGTTGCATAGATTTTCCTCTTCTAAAACAGAAAGAGATGGATTACTTTTCAAAGTTTTCTCTGGGCCAAATTCTAAGGTTTTGACATGGAGTGGGTTGGAACTGGCCAAGCATAAGTCAATTGGATGATTGTTTTGGGTTTCCCTTACTTCTTCTTCTAATGGTAGTGAACTAGGAGTTGGACTTTGGAGCAGTTGTTTAATTAAGTCATCCTCATCTTATTGTCCTCCTCCTATGACTGCTTCCAAAGCATAAAGTTGGGCAGAATAAACCTCATCTTCTTCCTCCTCCTCCAACCATAAAGGTAAATCATAATCTAGGGTAGGTTGAGCAGGAGGGCATAGGACTAATTGTTTGGACATATGCCAATTCTTGATGGTCATATTCCCAGCTCTGCAGCTAATGTAAGCATCAGTTGTGGCCGACCATGGCCTCCCAAGGATGAGAGGGTAACCAGTAATCTTAGCCTTAGGCTGAAGAACTAGGAAATCTGCAGGGTACTCCTAGGATTCAATGGAGACCATCACATCCCCCACAATTCCCTCAAGGGTGACTATGGAACGATCTGCAAGTTGCAGAATTCTTGTGGTCTTCCTCAATGACCCTTGGAGGTTGAGCTTGAGCATGGTGTCCTTGGTCATCACATTAATGGCAGCCCCAAGATCAATCAGAGTGTGTGAGACAATGGTTCCATTGATGTGCACATCTACTACAGGGCTTCCAAGGTCCAAATATTTTGAACATATTACCTGCCCTAGCATTAAGTAAAACAACTGCCCAATGACATTAATGGTAGGGGCATCCCTTTTTCTTTTTCTTGGATACTTGAAGCATTTCTCCTTAATCAACTTATTGTAAATGGGAACATCTTTGATTGCCTGGAGAAGGGGTATCTTTACACATAGATATTTCAATTCTCCCAAAAGTTCATTTTCTTATAGGGTAAGCTGGAGTGGTTGGGTTAATCTCTCAGGAAAGGGTGGTTTTACTTTAAGGTTGCTTTCCTCTCTTTCCTCCTCAACCTCCCTATGTGGAGAGGGAGGTTGGTTATCAGGGAGAATTCTCCCATATCTTAGGTTCATCTCCTGGATTTCTATAGCATGAGCTGGGTATGATGTCTCTCCATTGTATGCTTGTTGGGCCTACCTATTGTTTGGGTTCAGATTTGGCTGGGCAGTCATTTGGGGTTGCTTGGGTGGAGTAGAGTGCAGGAGTTGTGGTTGGGTAGGTGGTGGAGGCAATAGATCTGGAACATTGTTGAATTGGGGCCTCCACCCCTGGAGTGGGGTATTCCTCTGATGTGTGGCTGAACATAAGGTTGAAATGACTGGTTGGTTCGTTGGGAATGATACTGAGGTAGACCAAGAAGGATGAGAAGGAGGTCCCCAAGAAGTTATAGTTGTGGTTTTGTTGGGGTTGTAATGTGCATGGGATGACCCTTGCATACCCTACTGGTATGGTCTAAGCCCAGGAGGTCTCCTTTGGTTGATGTAGAAAAGTTTCTCAGTGACCCCTTCAGCTCCTTGATATACAACTTTGAGTCCAGGTAAAGAAGGTCACTTGTCTATGGAATGGTTTTCTTCACAAACTGCGCAAATCTTAATACAGTTCAATGGATATTCGTTCCTAGGATGCCTCCTGGTGCGTCTAGGACAAAAGATGGCCAGGGCTCTTTTCGCTTCCTCTTGCTTCCTTTTAATGTTCATGATATCCAATTACAAGGCAAGGGTTTGCAACATGTCAATTTTGAAATCTTCCAGCATATTTCCAATTTCACCCTTGATGGATAAGTTGGAGGATGATGTATTGGCCATAGGTTGACTACCCCTACCCTTTTTCCTGACTGCCCTAGAATGGTTTCTAAATATAGTCTTGATATCCTCATAGGGTAATTGGTAGGTATCCCCTCCTACTATCATATGTAAGGTATCCAAAAGATCCTCCCTTACTCCTCTAAGTAGGACCAACTTTAGTGACTCAGGTTCAAGTGTACACTTGGCCCTTTAGTAACTGAGCTGGAATCTTTCTTCATAGTCCTCTAAGTATTCATCCTGGACTCTAGTCATCCTAAAAATCTCTTCTTTAGTATCCTTTGACCTACAGTAGTCCCTATATTTGTTGTTAAAATTTTGCTACATGTGAGCCCAAGTTATGATGCTATCTCCAGGTAAACCCATGAACCAGCAATGTTACATCCTTGAGGGTAGATGGAAACACTTTTAACTTTTTCTCATCATCTGTATAGTCATAGGTTCGGCATATAACAGCAAACTCAAATAGGAAAGTGTCAGGGTCCTCAGTTGTCAGGCCATGGAAATGAGGTAGAGTAGAGGGGCTTATATTCTTAATTTTAGTGTCCCCATTAGTCTCCTTGATGGGGAAGGCACTCTCAATTCTCTCTCTATTTGCTCTGTCATGTTGGTTTTCAGCCATTAGTTCAGTAGGAAAGGGTTCTTCCTCTTCTTCTTCCCTTGTAGGTTCTTCAAATATGTAAGGTTGCTCACCTAAAGGTTCTTCCACTTCACAGTCACCAAAGAAGAGAGAAGGTTGACTGTCGAATGTAGTGGGGTATTTGTCAAGAATTTCCCTAAATTGTCACTATTCCTACGAGGCATGAAAGAAAATGTTTTTGGGTTGGTTTTTGTAAGATTTTCTTTAAAGCTATAAAGTACTTGTAGAATAGAAAGGAAAGCAGATAATGACAAATGAAGGAAAGGAAGCTACTAGATTACTTTTGCAAAAATAAACTAATGGAATAAAATTGAAGATAAGAAGTAGAAGAAAAGAAAGTTGGAGACTCGAAATAGAAGAAAATAGTAATCACATTCTACTTAGACACCTCCCCAGAAACGGCGCCAAAAAGTGATGAGCCTAGGTATTGCAACAAGAATGCTGCAACTCCCAGGGCTACCAGCTTTACTTATCAACCCGTGGTTCGTACAAACTTGGACGTAACAGTGCTATATGCACAAATAGAAGTGAAGGTCCTACTTGTTGTCATTATTTATCTGGCAAGAGA
>APFE030530586.1:0-23360 GCA_000404065.3 Pinus taeda
TCTGGTTATCTGGGTGACTTACTGGTACTTGATGATCATTTGATGTTTATGGATCCAGTTTGAAAATTTATGAACAGTGGTCCTTGAAAGAAAAGAAGTAGGGGGTTGTAGCTCCCTTCCAGGAGAGACTGGAAAACGATAGAGAGTTGTAGCTCTCTGCAGGTTGCAACCTGCGTACTGGTAAAGGACTACACCAGTACAAGACCATTGTAAAAGGAGTTTCTAATTTGAAAGAAGATAGAGAAATATTGCAGCAGGTGGTTTTCACCCACATTGGGTTTCCACCTTATATCTGGTGTTCTTTGATGTGACTGTCTGTTTTTCTTGCTCATTATTTTATGGTACTGATATGCAAAAATAATTCAAAGTGTAAATAAGGAAGATTTGTTAAAATAACTAGATAATACTGATTCACCCCCCCTCTCAGTATTATTTTCAACAATTTTTCTTTATAGAAAAAAGTTGAGGTCTGCAGGGGCTGCGTGTTGCACCTGCGGACCCTCGCGAGCGACTTTCTAAACCTATTTTTCCTTCAAGAAACCAAATTTAAAGCCTAAAATCAAAATGTAAATGGATGAAATGCAAGTTAAGGAGGCTGTGGATTACCTGGAGCTGATAGTTTTCGATTCCGACGGACGGATTTTCCAGAATCTTCATAGGGACTTTCTTACCCAAAAGCTCTCACTTCTCACTCTGAACTCAAATGGTAAAAATGAAGTTAGAGAAGCCCTTTTTATAAGTTTTTTCGAATAAATGAATTTTTAATTTATTTATTTTTCACTTTAAAAAGGTAAATTTTTGAATACATCTTAATTTATCCTAAACAGGTATGAGTAATGTTTTGAGTTTTTGTGCAGAATATTTTATTTTTCGAGAAAATTGATCATTTTTCAACAAAGAGCATACTTTTATCACTTTTTCGGACTCTTTCAAAATTTACGAAAAAACGAAACATTGGAGTCCTATTTAAGCTCTTTTCTGACTCATAAAAAATGAAAAGATTGCCGAGTTTTTTCCTTTTTTAACTCGTTAAACAGAATTAAAAGTGCGGTCCACTTACAGCTCTTTTATGACTGTATAAACATGAAAAGACCGTCGGACTTTTGTCGTTTCAAGTTCGATATTGGTTATAAAATGACGTGTCTTTGATCACTTTTTTACTTTTTAAGATCAGAGCCACTAATTATGAAAAATACTCCTCGATCATAATGGTTAAGCGGTTCTCTCGAGTATTATTTTATACTTTTTCGGGTTTGAGAGACACAAATTTATGAAAAAGGACCCCCATGGAGTTTTCTTAAGTTTTTCTTCTGACTCCATAAAATTGAAAAACAACGAGTTTTTCCTATACTGGACTCGTTAAAATCTAACAGTAAAGGACCTGTTTAATTTTAAATAGGAACGAACCAATCCTTCTTAGGGTTTGAATTTTAAACTAAGTTGGACTCATCCGAAGGATGAGCTTATAAACAAGCAAATGTTATCCTCCTCAAGCTTGTCAAAAATAAAGAGGTACTTGCCAGAAATGGTGGGGGAAAAGAGAGAAAAATGAACCTGTTTGTTACACTTTGTTTTTTAGAAAAGTCGTTAACCACTCTTGAACACGACACGTTTTGTTCACCTGGGTTGGGAAATCCTTTGCCTAACAGTTAATCAAACCACATTGAAAGTCTTCAACCGGTTTCTGGGTATTAGCTTTGGGTCAATTGTCACCAAGCAATTGCAGTGTTGTTATCTGCTCAAGGGATCAATTCAAACAAACCATTCATCTGCAAAATATCTGTCATCCATTTTGACCATTCCTGAGTCAGTCCTTGCCGATATATTTCTTCAAAACTTGATCTATTATTTCTTGTTGTGGGCTTGCCTACGACGGATCACTTTCTATCGACATCAACTCATTATCTAGGAAGTTGATCTAGAAATTGTCAGTACCTTGAAATCTGCATGCCCTAATGGCAGGTTTCTTGCCTTCGACGATAGGTTGCATCATTGACCTTCGATCAAAGAATTCTATGACGTGTTCGACTTCGGCTCATTTATTCACATTTCATGGATTGTACTGAGTACTTTGAGAGCCATTGACATTACTGGTAGTTTCTCTCACACTTTTTAATAGTTCACATCATTGACTGGTAATCAAGTGGTTTTTACCATGTTCAACTTCAACACATTTATTCACATGGATAGAATCGTACTAGTTCGGGAAGCAGAAATCAAGACCCTAGATCTAGTTTCTACTATCCAGGTTGCGAGGAATTTTGTTTTTAATTATACAATGGACTATTCATAAACATATGGCTACACCCATACTGTGTCTACACATGTCTATACTCTTGATGTATTACAAAATCATTCCCGTATCAGAATAGTTTAGTCAGTTTTGATCTAAGTATGGGAATGCCTACCTCAGCGATGATATGTCCACATAATATATATATATATATATATATATATATATAGATAGATATATTATATATATTATATATATATATATATATATATATATATAATTATATATATATAGATATAATATATATATTTCATTGAATTTTTTTACAGGTTCCAACTAAGGTGTCCACAGGATGATCCTTGAAATGATAAAGTACTTCACTCTTCATAAATGACAAACTCTATCTTCATCTATTACAGACTTCGCATTTTAAGGGGAAATCTGTTGCACTAAAAATTGTCACCTTGACATTCTGCAATCTGTGTGAATCCATTACCACTCATACTTTCCTCCTTTCTAAGTCTTAAGCCTAAGTTCCTCATACCAAGTCTTTGCGTTACCCGCGGTCCCGCACCTAATGGTCATGTCTCCTGCGTACCTGACCGCTCTGTCTCTGTGTTATGGGTGCGGATCCCTGTAAAAGCTAAAAAGGCACGAGTACATTCTAAAAACTCACTTTCAGTCATTTCTAGAAGCTTCTGGAAGGAATCTTGAGGTGGCAAGTTCACTCTCTTAAGGTTCATGCATCCCATACCTTAAGGAGCTAACCCCTTGATGTGAGGAGCTTATCCCTTTAAAGGAGGATTATATCCCTTCATAGGTGGACCTGTAACCTCCTTCCCTGCACTATAAAAGGAAGCATTGGGCTAGTTACTTGGGAGGTTAGAAGCTGAATATTTTTGAGATGAAATGATGTTGGAACTTAATCTTCTTAGTTGAGTTTTTTATGAGGAGAGATTGCATACCTCTATGATATCATTTGGAAGAGTGCAAGGCTTGTCAAAGTAAAGGAAATTCCTATTTCGGACCCCAGGAAGAGCTTGTTCAACATCAAGGCTGAAAAGGTTGTAAGGTTCTTCTACTTCAAAGTTAATACAAATAAGTTTGTTTTTCTCAATAAGTTGTTGATTCTTAGTTTATTTAATGGATTCCTTGGTCACCATAATAGACATGATTTATGATATTTGCTATGTAGGTGCTATTTAATGTTTGCTTGTTTGTGATTGCAAGTCCTCGAAGGTAACTCTTTCGAACGATTGAAGGATGGCTACTACGAACAAGCATTAGATCTAAGGTAGGGTCTTAACACCTTTATAGTTTTTATTTATAAATTGTATATGTCTAGAGAAAGATAGATTTGTTTGCTTATTTGTTGCTAGACTATCTTATGATACTAGGGAGATCGATTTTGTTCACAAGATTGATTTATCCAGCCAACATACACTCTTGACCTAGGAAACATTCTACATCTCCAAAATTATATAACTATTGTGGAGGACGTAACTCAGGGATTTGGCACTACAAGCTGGGAAGGGACTGCAATACTAATTTTGTTAGGAAACCTAGTATGAAATAGATTTTATTTATAGTAAAATCCCATAGATACTTAGTGTTATTGGCTTTGAGCCCTCTCCCAACCTGGTAAGAAAGAAGAGTAGAAGGGAAGGAGGGAAATTAAATTATTAGATTTTAATAATTTGTCAATTGAGTAGTGGGAAATTAAATTTTAACGGGTCAATTTTAGATTTTAGAGTAGTCAAAGATTAAATTTTAACAATTTTTCAATCGTTTATGTTGTCACTTTTGAGTAGGAGGTTTCTTCACATAGAGGCTATATATTTAATATTGTTGAAGGTATAGAGAGTGATAATTTTGGCTTGAGGGTATCAATGAAAACTATAAAAAATCTTATTTTGAAAAATGTCTTTAAGATCCATCACATGAGAGTATAAAAGAAATCCCTAAGTAAGTATGTTCCTATAGTGAGGAAAAGAGAACATGAGGTTTACACATAGGGAATATCAACTAACTCTTAAGGAGGTGGAAAATATACCTAATTCTATGAATAATGGTATTAATAAACTCAAATAGTCCTAGGTAGCCCATTATTTTTAGGGAATAATGCTATTAATAAACTTAAAGTAGTTGTAGGTAGCTGAAAACTACCTTATTAGAAGCTAGCCATGGTTTAGTTTACATTAGTAATTCAGATTAGTCATTTTTAGTTGTATTACTTATTAGTCATATATTTTAACCCGCGACAAAATTAGTCATTTATGTTAGTTATTTTTAGTTGGGTCACTTAAAATTGCTCATTTTTGGTAGTATTTCACTTGGAAATGTTGTGGTGACTAAACTTATTAGTCACTTAGTCACTAATTTCTCATTTTCTACTAGTTTTTAATTTGGCCTTTTAGACTCAGTGCCTTGGTCCCATGTGTATAGGCCTTATGACTAGGTACCTAAGGGAACCTGGCCACTTGCATGATGACATCAACATGATGTCATCATTCCACGTGGCATCCCATGAGGGGTGCCACATGTCACCCATTCCCAACATTTCTACCAAATAAAATTTATCATTCATCCTTGCCACGTGGAAGCTTCTTGTGATGCCATGTCAACATGTTGACATTAGTGGGTGACATGTCATCTATGTGTACATATAGCTTGTGATATTTGTACATGTGTCTCCAATCGGAGCTTGCCACGTGCCAAGTTGAGGGTGGCCATGGTGCAAGTTAACTATCGTGCAAGTTGTCATGTCATATGCCTTCTAGTTTCTTCATATGTCAGTTAGATGCATCAGATCTTAGAAATATACACAATATTTAATGTTTTTAAATGTCATGCATGTTTTGATGAGATTAGCTGTTGATTGGGTCAATGGACCATGGATGTGCTCAGAAGGTGCACACTCTTTAACATATTGATATTTTGGGTTTTCTCAATATAGATTGGACCTCCAACTAGAGCCAATTTTCAAATAGCCATAACTTCTCATCCAAGAGAATTTTTTCAAAGAAGGATATACTGTTGGAAAGAGTATTGATGAGATCTATGCAACCATGTAGTTTATATAATCATTAGGACATCATAACTATATCAAAAAACTCAAATAAATTCAATCTCCTTTATCTTCATGTGATAGGATCTTGTAAGATATCTAGTTGTAATACTACTTAATAGAGTGTACTACTACTTCCTTTGGAATCATGAATGATATTGTTGTTGTCTCAAACATCTTCTTTGACATCAATGAAATATTATTGTCATCAATGACAACTCAATGTGCAACAATCTCCCCCATTTTCATTGATGGCAACAACATCATACATTGATGGTCATTGATCTAAACAAACCAAAAACTCCCCCTGCACAAATGACTTCATTTTTTAGTGTCAATATTTGCAATCCCTGCATTACTTTCTTCCTTGGTCATTGTCTTTATGTATTAATTTCTGCAATATCTCCCCCTTTGACATCAATGGTAAATGGTCATGGATGTATATGAAAATTTTCATGTAGATGGGTGAACATATTCCTACAAAAATTCCAAAACTTTTTTTATGAATGATTCTATGGACTTAACTAAACCATGCTACCTTTATTCTAGATAAAGTCCCCCCCCCCCCACCCCCCCACCCCCCGATATTATGCTTCTGCTACTTCTCATAACTATCCCATTGAGGCCAAGCTCCTCTATTGATAAGTACCCGTCCTCTCTGCATTCTCTTATTGTCTTTTGGTCATGTAGATGTGATGATGTCTCCCTCTCTTTACTGTATCTATAAATGCTACCAACTTTAATTTTCCTTTCTCTACATCTGATATATCATCATCAAGTGATCCTAATTAATATAAATATCATAGTCCACATACTACCATCATAAATGTAGTTTCTTCCTCAAGTTTGATTTAACAAATGATGATCTTGAAGAAGCTTTCACCAAGGGATTACGTTAGAGGAGTTATATATAATTGAGGTCTCTCTTCACCTCTTCTCCATCTTATTGCATTAATAGGAAGTCCCTATCTATTGTATCACCTTGAGTTGAGTCTGAAATCTCATGCTATATGACCTTCGTTGCAACATATGTTAAATTCAACATCAAGTTTCAATACTTGTGGAAATGACTAAGAAATTCTTCTAATTTGGTCCACATGTATCCATCTAGGTATTTGATCATATCCTCTATATCTCATAATATTATAGGTCATGAAATCATGTGCTTTGTGGACAAACTTTGTGCATGGGAAACAATGACAAAAAATATATTTTGATACCTAATCATAAAAGGGGATCTTGACCTTCCGATGTTATTCCTAGGAGGATCCATACTTCTTTGTTGTTTTTCAACATCTACTTCATTGCTGCTTGTGGATGTTTTGTGAGGAGCCATATTCATTGGTTGATTTCCAATACTTGCTTCATTATTGCTTGTGGATTCTTTGTAATAAGCCATATTCATTAGTTTATTTCCAACAAATGTATTATTACTTCTTGTGGATCCTTTTCCTCCATTCTTATTTCTTGTATTTTGCTCCGTCCTCAAATTTTCTTGCGATACATCGAAATGAACATGATTATCTTGGTTTATCATTTGCTTTGGATCTTCAAGAATTTTTTTGTTAGATGCTATGAAAATATGATTGAGCCCATTGAGATTATATTAATTATATAAGCTTTGAGGGCCACTATTATTGGGTGCCTCACAATTTCCTTGAAAACCAAGTCCTGTCTCAATAAGTGGAGACTTCTACATGCTAAGTATGTGATCTATGGATTCAATCCATTTATGGAACTTTAAATTAAGCTTCTCCAATTCTTCTCTTAAGAGAACCACCTCTTCCTTTAGCCTTTCACAAATTTTCTCCTCATTTATTTGTTCAAACAAGAAATCCTTTACCCTTTTTGCTTCTTCTAGTTCAACTTTGAGAGAAACAATGATGTCTTCATTCAACTTTTTTTCTTGAAGTTGATGCATTAGTTGAATTTCCTTATTTATGAGGATCTTATTTCTTTTATTGCACTTTTATTTTTGCTCTTATAATTAACTTTTGCTTGAAGTTCTTCGGTCTCAATAATGAACAATATTTCACCCATTTCTTCATCGGTCACACTATCATTGCTTTCACTGTCACTTTGTTCATTTGAGTAAAAAATATTCTTCTTATTGGCTTGTTTTTTCTTGTGATGCTTGGATTTAAATCTTGGCTCATCATCACTATATAAGATAATTTAGATTCATAATTACCTATCCTTCCACATTCAAAGCATTTGAGAGGAATATTACCTTTGAACTTGTTGGTTTCTCTCTTCAAATTTTGTATAAAATTGGCTTCTTCTTCTATGAAGGCATTGTCTATTTGAAGAAAATTGGAGACAATATTATCTTATGAAAATCTTCTAAAATTATTTTCCACCTCCTAATCTTCACCAAAGGATAAATTAAGAAGACAATACCTCTAGTTCTATGTGAATATTGAAAAGAGTGTTCATAAAACAACTCAAGGTTGAGTAGGATGATTACAAATATGCATCTCAAAAATATATTTTTGTTCTTGAATTTCAATATCTTGATATATTATTTGAAATACTGAGAGCAAGGTGAATCGATATTTCACTTGCAATTAGGTAATTGTTAATTTTCAAATCACTAGCAAAAAATCAAACAAAAAAATCAACACATCACAAAAAGCAGCACAGAAGAATTTTTTTCGGTGGAAACTCTCCTGAGATAAAAACCACCGAATGTTTTTTTAATATAATTTATGAATACAAATTTCACAGCTCCAAATGAAAAATAAGCTCAACTTCCTAGTACTCTAGAAAAGAATTCAATTTATTAGGAAGTTCCAACTATTGAAAGGATGCTCCAACACCCTGGTTTTATCAGCTACAACTGATAGGATGCTCCAACACCTAGAAAGCTTCAACTTTCCCTAGCACCACCCTACCACCATGAAGTATTTTCAAGCTACAACCTGAAGGAGACTTCACTCTCTTCCTTGCACCTCCTAACTGTTATAAAATCATAAAGGCAGTAAATATTTTCTTGATCTTGATAATTACTTGTGATGTTTCTTATTATTGCGATTCTTTATATCTTTATTTATTTCATCAAGAAATTACCAAAAGCAACAACCCATAAAACAATATACACCAGACGTAGGCACATGCTAGGGAAAAACACCCCTCGAGGGGAAACCCTAGTTAATATAATTCTTCCTTTCAATAGCATTCTTTTAGACTCTTCACCCTATACCAAGACCAGGCCTTCCCTCCACACCAAGTCAGCCTCCCAGAATTTTGACCTCTTCCAAACAACTTCGACTATGTAGCAACTTATGACAACTTGCAGGTTCCAGCAATAGTGAAACCTGGAATAATTCGATCTCCCAATCCAGAACACGAAACAGAGAGAGAGACACCAAAATTTTGATTTTCCTTGTCTCCTTAGACTTCCCCAAACTCACATTCACTTCGGCCTCTCAGCAACAAACTTCATACCTTTTCGCATTTACATGAGAACTTCGCACTTATGCCCAGCAACAAGAAATTTTCACACTTCTTCCTAGCTACAAGAGAATTCGAACTTGATGAGAGAATTATGATCCAAATGAATTTGATGACCTTCCTTTTATAGGCTTCTTGTGGGGTCGAATAGGGTCCTTATGCTGACTTGATCTTCTCTTAGGCCGACATGGTGTGGAGGTTACATAATTCATATTTGACTCAATACTTAACCTTTTACATGATTCAAGAGCCCAAAAAGGATCTCTTTAAATGTATAATAACTCTATAGACTTAGAATAAATCTTAGAAGTCCCCAATGGGGAATTTGACCTAAAACATGGTGACCCAAGCATGAAACCCATTTTTTAATAAGTCATAATAATAATAATAATAATAATAATAATTTTCTTTATTCTTTTTGGCAAGTAACATTACATGATGACTCAAGTACATTATTTAAGACTGAACATAGTTACATTTTCCAACTCTCCCTCTTAACTATAGAGGTATTCATAATGTAAATATACAATGGAAAATCTCAAACTATATGAACCATGAAGAACTTTAGGCACCACAATGTCATGGACTAGATTCTTAACCAAGGTAATATATCCAGGTGGGACTAAGATGTACTCAAGCTTTCAGCCCCTTTAGGTACCCTCAGGCTTACTTGCTAACCATCAACCCAAAAATCTAGGTGTGTATCCAAAATAGAGCTCAATAACACCACCTTTCCAACTTCAGACATCAACACAAGGTGTCAATCAAATGTCTTCCCAGGAAATGCTTCACTCACAAAACCTCAACACCCCTTGATCCAGTAGATAAAGAATGACCAATCTCTCCCAATCAAACTGATTGGTAACCAACATGCTATCAAATCCTTCTAGATATTTACCTGTACAAATACAACCCCAATCAATAATATACTTTCACATGTACATGATCAAATACAAACCTCCGGAGTCTTCCAAGAAACTTAATGTTGCTTCTCAAATTTCCATAGTAGGACTATCAACCAAATCTTTGACAAAATATTTCTCAATCATATTTTTTCCTTCCTTGATCTGAATGTTGGGAAACCTCGTTAATGCTATGCAAGCTCCCTCATTATTATTAAAAATGTGTGTTTAGGATCATCTAAAACTAACCAAAATGTGAAGGATTAGTGTCAGGTGTTGAGTGTCTTTTATGAGCAGTTTATGAGGTTAATTAAATCTTTAAAACACATATACAAAAAATAAAAAACAGAGAAGTAAAACACAACAAAATCATAACACAAAGTTGATAAAGGAGTTCACCCCTCCTGGGCTACATCTCCTTGGACTTGCTTTAATGGCTAGGCCCTCTTTGGAACAATGATCAATTCTTTTATTACATGCACCTGCGGTGCTCCAATGGCTTTGCAACCTACTCCATTGGATTAAAATGACCCAAAAACCACAAAAATTACTTTCCAAGCTCCACAATTGGACTATAGTTGATATATGCTTGACCTCCTCTCTTGGTGGCCATAGGCTTCCTTAAAATTCAATGTAGCAAAATCACATATAGAAGTTCCTTTCTGCCTCTACAAACTATTCCATTGTGTTTAAAGCATCCAAATCATCTAGGAATGACTCTTTTTGAGCCAAAATTGGTTGAAAACTACCAAAGTTATGGCCTCTTCAGTTTTCCCTAGGAAAACTCCACCAAAACTGGAGAAACTATAGTTAACCCTGCCAAAAATGGAGGAATGCTGGATTTAGCGGACTTGCCAAAACTTCCGCCAACTAAATCCGCATTTAATTAATGGTTAAACTGGTGTTAATTAGCGATAATACCATTTAGCGCATTAATGGAGTGATTAGCACTAAATGTTAGCGGTTAAGGGGCTATGATTTTGGTCACATGCTGAGGTTAATGCTAGTGGTTACCTCCCAATCCATCATGCATTAAACTTCAAATAGAAAATGCACCCATAGATTGTTAATACATAACGTGTGGCATTGTGGTGGAGCATGGGGCTTGTACGGGTGAGGTCATGGGTTTGATTCCCCGGCCTGCCAATAACTTTTACCCGACCTTTGAGAGGGCACGTGGCAGCCTCCGGGCTTGCCATGTGTTAGCCTCTCATTGTTCCACCAAAAATCCTTTGACCAATTTGATGTCGACACTTGTCACGACCCAATTCAGCCACTTGTGGGAATATTTCAAGAATATTCCTTGGAATATTCTTTTTGCTGACTGGGCTGCATAGATGCCTAGTTAGCTTCCCAATCACAAAATTTTCCTTGTTTGACAAAACGGAAAACAAGCTATAACTTTCTCATATGAACTTAATTTTGATTGAAACAAGTTGCGTTGGGATCATATCACCGAGATGGACATGGTCGTTCAAGTTTTGAGTGATTCCGAGCACTTTTCTTTTTTAGCAAATTTTTTACCCTAATCTAGATTCTGATTACTCCTTCCCACTGACACACTTTTGGACCCACAAAAGTTGGTTATATGATGAGAAATGAATATTCTTCTCCTTCCCAAGTTCTAGCAATTGATTCTACTTGGAAAATCTCCATGACAACCACTTGGGTTCACTAACATGTCTTGCTTTGCAAATGGCTTGGAACTTCAACCAATGTTCTCCTTTTGCTGCTGACCCAATCCAACGCTTGTTGTATGTTTGTTGATTAAACACCCTATTGTACTAAAGTGATCCCTCGGTGCTTGGAAAACTGTTTGATGGCCTTCCCACTGAGAATTGTGTTCCTCCTTTGCAACACATGCATTTGATGCAAGCTTCTCCTTGGAAACCACTTTCCCAAGTTAAGTCCATCTGAGTGAACTACAATAATGAATTCCAATATTAGTAATAACAAGGAAAGAAATTACCATTCTTTTACCTCCATGGTTCCAAATTCAAATCTGGATGAATGCATTTTCCATCTTTTTGGCTTCTTGGCGTAAACACATCAAATCACATTGTAGACCATTTGATGTTTTACAAGGGCTGCAATTTTTTTTTGGCATTTTTGTCCACTTTTTCTTCTTGATTCCATCATCCTCCAGTATTAACACGATGCTCATGTCATGATTTGATAATGAAGGCTAATCATGAGCCTCTTTTTCAAGCGTGGACCTTCTAAAATCCTGCGACATCTTGTCACAAGAAACACCATTAACCTTGAAAAACACTCATGCAAGAATATAACTTGACGACCTCTTCCCTTTTCTTCTTCAACGAAACAAATGTCACATCATCTGAACATTTCCATGTACTCTTACATCTTGGTGTATAAGTCATTGACTAAACACAAGTCGACAAAACATGCTTCTTCAAACAAATGACATTTAAGTCAAGCAAAAGAATGTATAACAAATTGACGATTTACAACAAGGAAGAATCTCCCTTCTTCCTCTTACCCACATAAACTTTTTGAATCTTGAGAAACTTTTTGAATCTCAACAAGGAAGAATCTCCCTTCTTCATCTTACACACATAAACTTGCACACAGTTAAATTTTCCTTGCACAAATACAAAACCAATAGCTAATTTTCTAGCTAACCTTGGCAAACTATCTCATGGTTAAAATGAGATAACAAGTGCTCTAATACCAACTTAATATGAATGTTTGGAAAACTTGTTAATGTTATGCAAGCTCCCTCATCAGTATTAAAATTGTGTGTTTAGGATCATCTAAAATTAACTAAAATGTGAAAGAATATGTGTCAAGTGTTAAGTGTCTTTTATGAGAAATTTATGATGTTAATTAGTTGTTTAAAACACATATACAACAAGTAAAATGCAGAGAATTAAAACACAACAAACTCATAACACAAAGCTAATAAAGGAGTTCACCCCTCCTATGCTACATCTCCTTGGACTTGCTTCAATGGCTAGGCCCTATTTGGATTAATGGTCAATTATCTGATTCAATGCACATGAAGTGCTCCAATGGCTTTGTAACCTGCTCCATTGGATTCAGAAGACCTAAAAACCCCAAAAATGACTTTCCAAGCTCTACAATTGGACTTCAGCTGATCTAGGCTTGACCTCCTCTCCTGGTGGCCCTAGGCTTCCTTAAAATTAAATGTAGCAAAATCACGTACATAAGTTCCTTTTTGCCTTTGAAAACTATTCCATTTTGTTTAGAGCATCCAAATCATCTAGGAATGACTCTTTCTGAGCCAAAATTAGTCGAAAAGTGCCAAAGTTATGGCCTCTTCAGTTTTCCCTAGGAAAACTCCACCAAAAATGGAGAAACTCCAATTAACCCTACCAAAAATGGAGGAACATTGGATTTAGTGGACCTGCCAAAACTTCTGCCAACTAAATCCACATTTAATTAATGGTTAAACAGGTGTTAATTAGCACTAATCCTGCTTAGCGCGTTAATGGAACAATTAGCACTAAATGTTAGCAGTTAAGGGGTTATGGTTTTGGTCACATGTGGAGGTTAACACTAGTAGTTACCTCCCAATCTGCCATGCATTAAAGTTCAAATAGAAAATGCACTCATAGATTGTTAAGACATAATTTTTTGCATAGAGGTGGAGCACGGGGCTTGTGTGGGTAAGGTCATGGGTTCGATTCCCTGGCCCGCCAATAACTTTTACTCGATCTTTGACAAGGCATGTAGCACCTCCGGGCTTGCCACATGTCAGCCTCTCATTATTCTACCAAAAATCCTTTGACCAATCCGATGTTGACACTTGTCATGACCGAATTGAGCCACCTATAGGAATATTTCAAGAATATTCCAAGGAATATTCCAAGGAATATTCCTTGGAATATTATTTTTGCTAACTAGGTTGTACAAATGCCTAGTGAGCATCCCAGTCACAAAATTTTGCCTGTTTGACAAAACAGACAACAGGCTCTAACTTTCTCATACAAACTCCGTTTTGAGTGAAACTAGCTGCATTGGGATCGTATCACCGAGACGGACACGGTTGTTCAAGTTTTGATCTATTTTGAGAACTTGTATTTTTGAGTAGTCCTAGATTTAGCAGACCCGCCAAAAATACGCCAAGTTAATCCACAATTAATTAATGGTTAAACATGATTAATTAATGTTAAACTCCGCTTAGCACTTAATGGCGAGGTTAGTGTTAAGCACTAGTTAGCAGTTTTTGCAGTGTTGGTCACATGCTAGTGGTTAATGTTAGTGGCTACCTCCAATCTGCCACAATTTATGTCATGAAATACATTTTTCACCCATGATATGTTAAGAACCATTAGTGTGGTATAGCAGTAAGATTTGGTGCTTGTGTGGGCGAGGTCATAAGTTTGATTCCCTAACCTATCTAAATAATTTTAACCAACCTTTGAGAGGGCACGTGGTGACCTCTAGGCTTGCCATGTGTCAACCTCTCATTGGTCCACTGAAGTGCACATGACCAATAATGTACAGACACTTGTCACAACCTAATTGAGCCATATGTCAGAATATTTTGAGATATTCCTTTTTGTTGACTGGGTTGTACCGATGCCTAATTAGCATCTCAGTCATAAAATTTTGTCTGTTTGACAAAACAAACAACAGGCTCTAACTTTCTCATATGAACTTTGTTTTGAGTGAAATGAGTTGCATTGGGATCGTATCACTGAGACGTATGTGGGAATTTGGGTTTTGAGTGATTTCGAGCACTTTGACTTTTGAGAAAAAATTTGCCCCTAATCCAGATTCTGATCATTTCTACTTCTCATGTAGCAACATATTCTATGATATTTAATTAATATCAAGCTATGCCCTCCCTCTCAATCAGGAAGCACATTTTTATCTAGACTCCCTCTTAATATTAGGGAGACCTCTTCTATTCATGCTTTCTCCAGGAGACTAGCTTCTTCCTTTTTGACATCGGAGAATATTTCATGGCTTCCAACCATTTAATCAGAGTTATCATTATCCACATCATTTCTAATCACATCAATGAGCATCTTCACTAAGTTGAATATTGTGTACCTGCACAACTTAAATATAAAGTACAACCAAATCTATAAAAGCATGATATTAGCCATATCAAAATCACGGAAACATTTTATACACATCAGATACCTAAACTTAATTACAAACAAGAGACATAAAATCTTCAGCATCTTGCTAGGGAATTTGTTATACACCTTAGACTACTTCATAGCAACATTCATTCAATCTAGGGTTTCAATGTGTCTTCCAAAGGTATGACATACCTTACTACAACATATAGCAAACCCTAGAAACAATTTAGACAAATATAGATCTATAAAGTATCTAACAACCTTTCAAAATACATTTGTTAGAATTCTCACTAGGGATTCATATAAATCCTAGATTTCATACAAACAAATCAATTAAAGTCAATCACAACTTATTTATTAACCTTATCAGCTTCCACTAGGGTTAGTTCCAAACCCCTAGATTTTCAACCATCAATCAGTCACTAACATGACCAACTACTACTAGGGTTAGTTTTAAACCCTAGATTTATGATCAATCATCAATCACATCCAAAAATTCAAATTTCAGCAATCTTTCATCAATCTCAAGCTATCATATAGTCAACATTCATTAGATATTTCTACTTCAACTAAGGTTCAACTCCAAAACCCTAGAATTCCATTTTCACAAATTCAACAATCTTACACAGATCTGAAATCGTCATATTTCAGAGATTTTACTTAAACTAAGGTTTAACTCCAAAACCCTAGAATTCCACAATATCAAGAATCATTAAGTACATAGATCTTAGATTGTTACATTTCCCACTAGACAATGTCAATACTAGGATTTAACTACAAAACCCTATATTTTCATTTTGAACAATCATCTACTAGATTTCAAATTGTTATATCACACATACTAGATATTTTAACTTCACTAGGGTTTACCTATAACACCCTAGATTTCTAGATATCATCATCCTAGAATATTAGACAAGGAATTCCATTAAATCCTAAGACTGATGACCATCAATGACTAGGTCAACACACATATCCAGGAATTCATAACCATACACACACCATACATAAGCATATCATATGTCCAATGTCATTAATATATCTTGACCTAGACCAACCTAGGATTTCAAGAAAAAGGACATATCCATATAAGCCTAGATTTCACCATCATGCAAATACATTTCATATCATGTGTTAGTCAAACCCAAATTCACAAAAATATCAAATAAGAGTTAGACACACAATCATTTTGATTACACTTGGGTTTGATATGACAAACACACTCATACCACAGAAAACATTTCTAAGACAATGTAAGGGTCTTGCTCACACATTCCACCAAACCCCAATGAGTTGGGGTTCCAATGTAGAAACATATCAAACCCTAACTTACCAAAAATTTCAAAGGTTCTGAGATTTTAGACCTTATCACTCAACTCTAACAAGTTAGGATTTCTTGATCATACCAAAATCACAAACATGAAATTATCAACAAAACTTCAACTAGCATTTCACAATATCCCTAAGTAGTTTAGGGTTTTAGACATTCACAATAGCATACCCTCCGATTAGGGTTTTCCAAAACTTGTCTAGGTTTCTACATATTCTATTAAGTATATGAGAGGGGTGGGTAGATTTATCAAGAGATGAATCACCCAAACAAGAATCACTAAGATACAATACAACTAGTCATAGCAGAGTTACTAATAGATCATCAAATGAATAATACTTTCAATCAATGTATTCAAAGAATACCTTTGTTTCTTAACTAACTTTGTCTTGAGAGATCCTCCTTATTTCAGATTTTTTCCCTAGTCAAGTCAACAGAGGGAGAGAGGTGATTATTATTTCATATAATAAAGACTAAATGAGTACATGAATCCAAACTTGAAAATACATGAGATACTTATCTTTGGGAGTTTTTGGGGGTTTCCTCCAAATCTTGAGGGAAACCTACAAACTTAAAGCAATACAAAAATGTCTTTTCCAAAATATGTTAAAAATCTATAAATTCTAAAACATATAAAACAAGATATGTAGAGCTATAACAAAAGGACTTAATAGTGTAAGTCCCTAATGTCAAATTCTTTGGGCTTGAATTTCTTTGAGTCTCCTTCCATAACAAGGTTGGCTTGATATCTTCCTCTCTTCCTATTTTTTGGATTCTCGGGACAATCACTTTTGTAGTGACCCTTCTTATGACAATGATAGCACTCTATCTTAGACATGTCAACTTTCTTCCTTGGTCCCTTAGATCTCTTTCCTTTATGATGAGAAACATAAGCATTTGATACTCCTTCGAGATTGGCAACCATTGAGATCCTTAATTCTTCTTGACTACAGGCGGTCCATAATTCTTCAAAGGTGGGAGCTACCTTCCAACTGTTAAGACCTATAGGAAATGCACCCCAAGAAGGTGGCAATCCTAATAAGGTGGTGATCACTAGTTCTTTGTCTGGAACAATCTCATCGATGGCCAAGAGATCATCTATGAATATTTCTGTCTTCACAAAGAAGTTTGCCACAATATCTTCTTTAGTCATCTTCATAGTCCTCATCTCATTCTTAAAACTTGCTACTTGACCAATGTTATTAATAGTGAACAACTTTGACAAGGCTTCATACATCTCTTGAGCATGATCAATGTTAGCTATGAATGGGACAAGCTTGTATTTTATCCCTTCTACCATCAAAGTCATAGCCACCAATTCTAAATCCCTAAATTTTTCTTTGTCGACATCACTAGCTTCTTCTGTAGGCTTCTTTACATTTCCTTTTACCAAGTCCAACACTTTTCTCTTCTCAAGGATTAGGTCAACCCTCTTCGTTGAGGATTTGAAGTTAGATTCTCCTTCAAGTTTGTTGTCACCCTTGATTGAGTTAAACATATTCCCTGAATATGACTTGTTCCCTGAGATAGTACTTATGAATGAATCAAATGCTTGAGGCTGCCTTTTTCTTCCTTCTTCACCAAAGCTCTGATACCATGTTAGAAAATCAGAAAGGAAATAAATATTTTCCTGATCTTGATAATTATTTGTGGTGTTTCTTCTTATTACGATTCTTTATATCTTACTTTAGTTCATTAAGCAATTACCAACAACAGCTACAGATAAAACAATAGACAATAGATGTAGGCACATGCCAGGGAAAAACCCACCTCGAGGGGAAAATTCAATCAAGATAATTATTCCTTTAAATAGTATTCCTTGAGACTCTTCATCCTAGACCAAGACCAGACCTTCCCTCCGCACCAAGTCAGCCTCCCAAAATTTCGACCTCTTCCAACAACTTCAACTATGCAACAACTTACGACAACTGGCAGCTTCCGACAACAGTGAAACTTGGAAGACTTCGATCTCCCAATCCAGGACACGAAACAGAGAGAGAGAGAGAGAGACACCAAAATTTTGATTTTCCTTATCTCCTTAAACTTCTCCAAACTCACATTCACTTCAGCCTCTTGATAACATACTTCACACATTTTCCCATCTACAAGAGAACTGCGTACTTCTACCCAGCAACAAGAGATTTTCGCACTTCTTTCCAGCTATAAGAGAATTCGAACTTGATGAGACAATGATTATCCAAATGAATTTGATGACCTTCAATTTATAGGATTCTTGTGGGGTCAAATAGGGTCCTTATGCCGACTTGATCTTCTCTTAGGCTGACATGGTGTGGAGGTTACATAATTCATATTTGACTCGATACTGTAACCCTTTTACATGATTCAAAATCCCAAGAAGGGCCTCTTTAAATGTAAAATAACTCTATAGACAAAATAAATCCTAGAAGTCCTCAATGGGGACTTTTACCTAAAACATCGTGACCCAAACATGAAACCCATGCTTTAACAAGTCGCAATAATAATAATAATAATAATAATAATAATAATTCTTATCTTTATTCTTTGACAAGTACATTACATGATGACTCAAGTACATTATTGAAGACCAAACATAGTTACATTTTCCAACACTAACCACCCTGAAAAATAAATTAGATAAAGAAATGTGGGCTCCCGTACCATGGAAAATGACCGACCTACAAATTATTCAATAAACCCCTTTACAATTGATGTATGCTTCAAATGCACAATACAAAACCAAACATATTCAACAACATAATTCAACATAAATCTAGAAGATGCCATAATAAGTTTCAATATGATTTAAACTTTAGATAACAAACCCCTATTGAACTTCCTTTAGATTACTAGAACATGCCTTCAATAAATTTCATACCATTAATTCTATTGATGCACATATGTCATTGATGTCCATGAAGATACCCTTAAGTTGGTGCCACTAATGTCTGAAAATGTCAGTCACTAATTTGATCCTTATCCACCCTTTATCGCCAATGCTCTGCCTTAGATTCCAAAATGTTTATGCTCCTGTAACCCTCTTTCATGCCTTTAATATAGGGTTCCTACTGCTGAAAAGATAAGGCTCTTATGTTCATAAACTGATCAGGGTTCTTAGGGCTACAAAGATCAAAATTTTTGCTACACAATTATGTCCAACAAGAGTAACCCTTATGTTGATGGTGTTGGATAATCGGCCAACACTCAGGGGGTCTACCTAGTATGAAGTCCCAATTATACCTCATACTATTTTGGATAGGATCCCCATTCAGATACCAACCCAACTGCCACTATATGTATGTTTTCTCTAGGATATAGAAGCAGAGATGAGTGTGACATTGAGTGTAATATGTTAGAAGAATGAGAATGAGATCAACTCTCCATTGATAACTTGTGTAACATGACATAAAAATACATCATCAACATCATGAGAAACAACATTCCTTAAGGAAGCATCAAATAGTTATCTAACTAAGACATACTCAAGGAGAAAGTGCTAGCAATTAACAGTGAATTAGTTCATAATCAACTGCAAACATTAACATTGAATTAAGGGGCAATGATTCAAAGTCAACACACAAGCTACATGAAAATGAATTAGTTCATAAAAATGTAATCAACATGTAAACCACATGCATGCATAATTGGAATATTAGATAGCCAATATAAAAACATAGGAATGCAAGGGAATCAATACAAGAACATAAAGTTTCTCATCAATATTGTTTCCAATTCGAATATATGTACAACAAGCTCATCAAAACCCAATAATGGGATGAGAGAATTTCATATCCTCTTCATAACATAGCACTAGCCTCATGATACCTCTACCTATAAGCTACCATGAGCAAGTGCTTTTAGCTCCCCAAGCATAAGATAGCAATCCTATAACTATCCTAGCTTAAGTTCTCCAAGTCCCATTGCTTGAGCTATGATAGTACATTTATTACAAATGAGGTGACCTTCACCTTCCATGTGACTCTTGAACTCCATCATGACTTTTCGACTTCCAAGCAACTCTTGAACTTATTGGTAATTTTTGATATTCCTCTTTTGTCCTTTCTCATGGTTTAATATTTTTTCATTAATGACAAAATAATATTTTACAAAAAGATAACTAGAAAGTCAATGATATTTGACTTGTCCTCTTGTAGAAACACATTAGACTTCGATAAAGTCTTCATTATGCCTTAGGATCACCTTAGTACTGTTGAGAAATCAATAGATAGGTAAAATTGATGATTTCTCTTACTTGATAATTACATATGAAAATTACTATTTGCATATTATTAGTATTCCTCTTTTCATAAAGCAATTACCGAAATGCAAAAATATGAAGATCAAAGAGAACAAGAAACGCAAGGTATAGGCTCTGAGCCAGGGAAAAAACCTCACAAGGGGGAAAACGCAAAAAATGTCCTCTTCTTATAGACTCAAATCAAAGTGATAAATTCAAGACCGAAATCCAACCTCAAAGAAGCCAAGTTTCACCCTCCAAATTTTGCTTTATCATGATCAATTCCATATATTTTAGTCATAGGATATCACACTAGTCTTAGCCACATAAAATTATATACCACAAGAAGCACACATCTCTTGCAGATCATCCCAAGAAACTCTCATCTCTTGTAGATCATTTGTCACAGAAAACTAGCATCATTTCAGATCATCTTCCATAGAAAATTTGCACTTCCTTGCACATGTATATTCTCAAGTCCTCTTACTTCTTCACAAAGATATAGCCTCTGAAATTCACATCCCTTTATCTTGGAGCTCACCATAGAAAAACACAAAATTTTTATCGCCATTTAGTGGAGAATGCATGCCAATATATAGTTGTTCTCATATGTAAAAAGGCACATCCTTTCAATGAGCCGACTTGACATATAGGAGGGGAAACTTGGCTTCTTAAAGTAAATTTAAGTAAATTACATTTTCAAAAGTTCTTTTTCCTTTTTCTTTACAAAAAGACCAAATAAGACTTTGACTCTTTGACTCAAAATATCGTAGAAACATAAAAATATGCTTAACTAATGAAATAATAAATAAAAAAATCTTTTTTGCCTTTTTCTTTTCTTTTTACATAATGATACAATTACAAAAATAATTATGACAATTAGAACTAATTACATTTTTCAACAGTTACTAAATTGTCTATTCATTATGCTACGGATTTAGATTGTACTTCCCAAAGTGGTTAGCTATAAACGCCAATATAAACACATTTTGCTACGATAATATAAGAAACAATTCTCATAAATAAACCAATTAATAAGGGATGAGAATTCACGGCCTTGAGACAATGTTTTTTTATTTTTATTTTATTCACTGCCTTTTCATGACTGGCATTCCTTCCTTTTCGACGTGTTTATCATATGTCGTTTAAGGCTCCATTGAATAACTTCCCAAAACATCCATTATTTTGTTATTCCTGTGCTTGCTATCTTTTTCAAATTGTTAGACACATTACCCAATGGGCTTCTTGTAATATTCCACTAGCACATGATGTAATATTCCAATGCACTTCTTGTTGTATGTTCTTTCATAATCATGTGGGCATTTGACAGAGCATTCCTTGCATGCATTGATATGGCGTTATCACAATTATAAAACCAATTCATTCCTCCACCTTTGCGCTTTGATATTCGACTTTGGTAATTGTTGTATTACATTGGGCTGCTTAAGCACATATATGCATTTGCATGGCATGGCAATATGTACATGGCATTGTTGTATTTATTTGTATCCACGATAATGCACTAATCAACGTCGTGTGACATATGTTTTCCATTGTGTGCTAATGTACATTGATAATTTCAAACATCTTCTCATTATGTTGACTAGCCAAGAGCTAGCCAGCCATTTTGGAAAAAGTCCTTTATTAATATAGCCAAGAAGGATGGGGTCACATCGAAATTCTGACTGGCAGCGAAAAGATGAGGGTTCGCCTCTCTAGATTGTGTCAGCACACTGGCTACTCTTTACGCATGGTGGCATAATAGTGATATGAGCTTTAACTTTTGTGGCGACTCTTTTCGCATGGTGGCATAATAGTGAGATGAGCTTTAACTTTTGTTCCGGTGTCCTGCGCCATGTGCTACTGCTTCTGGTATATATTTCCTTAAATAGTGGTTGCATCGCATGTCCATGATTTTCATTAACTTAGGGCTTGAAAATCTCTTGCATCACACTTTAAAATTATGGGATACGACCCTTTGGAAACACCACGCTTGTATAATGTGCTATTACGATGTCGCATAACTTTTGCAACAGTTAAATTAACTTTTGCTGCTTACAAAGTATATTTCCCTTCAATATATCCTTTGAATGAGCCTTCAATGCAATGTTTCCATCACATATCCATTAAGTTATTCTCACATGGCTTGCACAACAAACTCTATTGCCTATGCTTACGCAATGCGATATCAAAGTGAGGTTACGAAAGGTAAGTGCATGGCCATTATTAGAGGCCACAGTTGGTCAGACTAGCTATTGAGAGAGCGAAGTGCACCAACAGTGAGAGAAGGATCATAGGTCAAGTGTGTGGCACATCTACAAGGGCCAAGGATTAACATGCTTATCCATTGGAAGTGCGCAGTGCAGGACTCCGCAACATTTCTTGAACCAATATATCGCATCATTTATGCATTCACCTCCTTAACATAAGCCTGTCATAGTTCACCTGTCGAATACTTCATTGTATGGTTAGCTCTTCCTTTTATTGGTATTTTTCTTCATGTGATTATTTCATTTGTGGCGTAATGCATTTCCGTTGTTCTCTTTACATTGTTCAAATGTTTCTTTTTTCTAACCGTGCTTTCAATGTGGCAAGTATCGGCTGCATTAATTTAAATAGGCTACCTCTAAATGCTTACCACTGCCCTCCGATGGCTACAATGTCACTTTTCATGCTTCCTTAACATTGCCTTTAGGTACACGATTTCGATACAACAATTTCCAATGCATTATTTTCAACGTTTTTCAATACCTTGCAGTTGCAATGAATCATGATATGGCTTGCATCATCCTTCACTATGGCTATCCGCATGTTCTCATGAATCGTTTAACACTTCTTTCCAGCACTCTTGTGTTATTCATAGTTTCAATATTTATTCATAGCCTTCGCAAATATTTAATGTATGGTCTGGGGCCGACCATTCCACTATAGTGCATCCACCTACTCATCATGATGCATTACTATAGCATTTTCCTTATCAATGCAATTGCGATATATATATATATATATATAACCGTTGATGCTTACCTTTAAAAGGCTTATCATTTCTCTTTTATCGTGGATTCGACTTGCACGCATTGG
>APFE030530606.1:5225-22021 GCA_000404065.3 Pinus taeda
ATCAGCTCATTATCCAAGAATTTGACTTAGAAACAACCCTTTCAGTACTTTGAAGCTTGCATGCCTCAATGGCAAGTTTCTCACTTCCGGCAATAGGTTTACATCAATGGCCTATGACCAAAAGATTTTACGCGGTGCTCGACATCAGATCATATATTCACACCACGTGAATTGTACTGTAGTACCTTGAGGATCATTATCATTATCATTGATTCCTCTCGTGCCTGTTAATAGCTTACATTATTAGCTGGTAATCAGGTGATGTCATTCCATGTTCAACTTCAGAACATCTTTTCACATGGATCGACTTGTACATCGGGTGAAGATTGAACAAGTTTGAAGACCCCAGATCTAGTTCCGTCCATTCGAGCTACAATATATTCAGGAATATAAAGACATCAAATGTACACAGAAGCTACGCAGATGATCATCCAAGCTAAGGGATGATGACTTTACATATAAAGAATCACCAGTCTATAATTGCAGACGATTATCTGTCCTATGTACATGAAAATGAATTTACAAAGCTAAGCATGAGAATGCCCGCCTTAGCTAGATCATGAAAATAAGATGATGATGATGTATTGTCTTGTATCTTATTCAGGTCAGCTTCCAGTTCAAATACCTCGGATCCTCATGATAAAGCATTTCACCCGAAATCAAAAGATTTACAACTTCATGCTTTAGGGGGCAACTATTATAGACATATTTGGGCACTACAACCCCAATATTATATGTCGATAAACCAAGGGCTCTTTAACCCCTAAAGTTGTTGTTTCATACCCTAAAAGGATCATGGTTAACTAATTACATCATTCCCCAAAAGTTCCACCTGAAAAACCACTTAGAACTGGCCAAAACTGGACCATACTGACTGCTCCATGGTTAGGGTGCGATGCATACTGACTCCTACACTAGCCATGTGTGATGCATATTGAAGAGGCTTTCTATGGGGTGTGATGAGCAAGAATGGACAAATGTCTGAGACAGTTTGCTAAGTGGATGCTCATGGAATCTTCTAGAAACTTCTCCTATGACACTTGCCTCTCTAAATTCACCCAGGAATGAGTAAGAGATCTAAGAAATCTCCAAGTGGAACCAAGAACTACAAGTGGAATGACACTAATAAAAAAGCTAGAGATGACTCACACCTTTGCAAGCATCTATAAATGGATCCCTCATCTGAGAGATCAAGGAGGCTGGAATCTTGTAATTTGTAAGGAAGTGTTGATAGTTTATCTTTGAGAAGAAACATTGTATTGTTGGGTGATCTTGCTTTTCATGAGGTGAAGAGGGCTCTGATGTTGGGAGGATGATGCTAGATCAAACAGCCGGGTTGTAATTCTCCCTTCTATTTTAATAAAGTTCTTTGAGTTTTCCTCCATACAATCATGTACTTGTGAATCTTGTTATTTGTAAATGCCATTGTATGTTCAATGTGTTTCTGATTCTGCATTGTTTATGATATAATAGATCGATATGCTTTGGTGGTGTTATGTTACTTTGTTTCTACAGGTATTCTCTAAGCGAGACAAATAGGAGAAAAGTTGCAAGTTCTATCAAGGGGGAGAGAAATCAAGCAAGGAGTCAAGAAGAAGATCCAGGTTGGTCCCTTTGCTTCTCTCTTATCTATCATACATAGAGGAAATCACAAATTGCTTTGGTTGTTTGTTTCTAGGACAGCTACCAATCCTAGTGGGACTAGCAGATGAAAAGACACTAGTTTTCCCGGAAACAAGGGTAGAAGAATTGGTGGATATGTGTTAATCCTTGGGCATTCAATTGGTGCATTCTACCTCATATTATCCTCAAGGCAATGGCTTGACAGAATCATCTAACAAGAGTCTTGTAAGGATAATCAAAAAACTGTTGGAGCACAACAAAAAGAGCTGGGATTCCAAGTTGAAGTTTGCACTATGGGCTGACAAAGTTACCAACAAGAAGTCCATAGGAAATTCTCCATTTAAGCTGGTTTATGGTGCTGATGTTGTTTTTCCTATCCAGTTGATTCTCCTTGTGGTCGAATTCTTGCAAGAAGAACAAGATGAAAATAATGACATGGCGAGGAGAATGAGTAACTTCATTGAATTACAGCAAATCAGAGAACAACTAGTTGAGAAGTCAAGAATTCATCAGAATAATATCAAAGAAACCTTTGATAGAAGGGCAAAAATGGACAGTTTTCAGGTTGGTGACTGGGTTCTCAAATGGGATGCATTAAAGGAAAAGAAGGGCAACCATGGTAAATTTTATGCCTTATGGATGGGACCATTTGTCATTGCTCAAGTTTAGATGAACAATACCTTCATTCTACACAATTTGGAGGGGGAAGGTGTTTTTGATGGCCTAGTCAATGGGCAGTTTTTGAAACTTCACTTCATACGGGGTTTTAAGGCCTTAATATTGTAATAGATTTTTTTAGTTTTAGTTTTTCTTTTATGCAAATAAGATCCATGCCCAATGGAACACTAGGATATAAGTTTGTTTTGGTTGTTACTGGAAAGGAAGTAGTCTACAGTTCTTGAAACCTCACAGGGAGGCTTCATCCCTAGAAGGAGCCAGTGTTAGCCCTGAGGTGCAATGTTGTTATTTTGAAGACTAAAGGAGGGAAATGGTCTATTCTGCTGTCATGGAGAGGTTCCCATGTGGTCCATCACCTCACTTTTCTCACTCATCCACTCCCATCTACGTTCACTCATGTCCTAACCCAATCCTCACATCATAACAATACTCACTTTCGCCTTGGCCCTACGTGATTAACCCATTTTTCCCCCCTATGTGTCATTATTTTTCCGAGCGCATGAACACATGCGCTAATGCACAAAAGCACTGAAAACCTTACCTTTTCATCCATATGCGCCCATTTGCACATTTCTCGAGGTTGTCCCATACCTTCGTGTCCCTCGCCATAGATCTTCCCACTGATCTGACAATCCACACTTCATCCGACCAATGTTATACACTCACCCGTTTTGACCAATCACCATTGTTAGATCAATTCCACCAGATCTAACGATTTTCATGCATATGGCTCAGGAAACAAGAGAGAGGGATATCTACCTGATAAAGTGGTTTCCTCTCTCTCCTCTGCTGCTACGTGGTGCTCGATGAATGGAATTGGGTGGGCTCTGACCTTTACTGTTTACTACCCAATATAAACCATTCCCACTTGAATAAATTGCTCCCAGGCGTTATCCTTCAAGCACCTCCTCTGCCCGATAGCCATTCAATGTACCCATCCGAGATCTGATGGCTCGGAATTATTCCACTCCTGCCATGACTTCAAGCCTCTAACAATTGATCTCCTCCATCCATTCCTCTCGATCCAATGACCCTCGTTCATAATCACTATAGTTCATCCTCCACCACCTGACCAACCTAACAGTGTGGAAAAATTACCAGAATTTGATTACCGTGTTTGTTATAAACAGAGCCCTCTGAGCTCATGTTTGTCTAGTTATGGCATCAATTAGTTAGAAGACAGAGGGGATAGATTAAGACATCTAGAGCCTCAGAGAGTTCGAGAGTATTGTAAAAAGCCTATAAATGGCTGAAAGTTGGAAGGAATAAGGGTTCAACTTTTGGAGACTGTGGATACTCTGTTCCTCCCAGCGTCTCATCTTCATTCCAATAATACAAGATTCTTTTACTGTTACATGTTCAATTGCCATCTTCTCCTCTATTCTAAGCTTGAACTTGAATAGGTTATTCATGTTTTCTTCTGTGTCTAATGCCAGATAATCGTCATCTTATCTCTGCATTGATAAATTAGATTTACAAGCTTCATTTACTTTCTGTATCTAGCCATTCATATGTGTTTATGTATGTACTTGTTGCTACAGTCAGGATTCTCCATCTATTCATTAAATCTATAAACTATTGAGCATTAGTGGTCGAAAGCCTTGTCAAGTTGAGGGTGTTCATGCATGTCTTGAGTGGAAACAGAGTTGAAACAGTCATTTGACTTGATCTAAACCCCAATCCATTCCAATAGTTCAGAGAACGATATTGAAGATTTATATGTTACCAGGTATATTTGAGCTACAACCTAGGAGAGTTTCCTGGAGTGCTAACAAGACCACCAAAGGTAGTCTACATTTTTTAAAGGTGAAAACAATGTCTCTCCACCTGCCATCTTAGGGCCAACCTATTCTGAATCTGTACATGTTACTCATCCACACATTAATCATCAAATACATCATAAAAATTGCAAAGCTCATTGTTCCATTTTCCATCCATATCTATATCCATGTTTCCCATTATCATCCACATAGTGCTGAATATAAACAAGTTGAATAACAACGCTGAACATAATGATGAAATTGTACCTTGATGACTCTTCATAATTGGAACATAACTCAACTTATCATGCAATGATACTTGTTGTACAATTTCAGATTCCTTAAGCACATCTTTCTAATTTGTTTTAGTTATTTTATGTTTAGGTGTTGCCAATGGTACAAACATAGTTTTACTTGCATAATTTTCCCTCTTTAACTATTCCGTTGTTTGAAAATATTTATTTTCCTTTATAGGATGAGAATGCACAATATATTCAATTCCACGTTTAAACAAGTTATATTGATTTTGTTCCCCGTAGAATATTTCTTTTCGATCATATGAAAATGGACTACCTAAGACCATTCCACATGCATCTAGTGGTACTACATCACATGTTACCTTATCCACAAATTGAGATGTAATTGCAAATGGTAACACACATTGTTTAGTTACTTGCAACTTATAACTTTTACTCATCCAATTCAATGTATAAGTTTTATGATGCATTTTAGTTTTTAACCCCAAATACTTAACCATTTCCTCAAAAATTAAGTTAACTTGAGATCCACTATCAATTAAAGTGTCAATCTTAGTTTTCTTCGTAATGACCATTAAGTGAAATAACTTGCATCTCTTCTTATCACAAGAATTATCAAAATCAATACCATTATTAGATTTAATTGCCAAACCTACTACAATTTAAGCCTCATTGCCCGATTTTGAACCCAAATTTGTTGGCATTATTGTTGTTGTAACTTTTTGCTTACTTTCTTTCCTTTAGACCACTTTGGTTGCTTGTCAGGGTGTAGTTTCCAACAATTTTCTTCATCATGCCCTTCCTTCTTGCACTTCTTGTAAGAGAACTTCTCCTCTTCCATATTAATGGATTTTTTCCTCTTGGATTTTCCCTTGCCTTTGCCCTCTTTTTGGACATTGATTACAATGATACACCGACTCTATATTTTCCTACTTCAATGTAAGTTGCTTGAACAACCACTTCATCCAAGTTATTAGGAATAAAAATGAATACATTATTATGAATATATTCATGTAATCCTCCTATGTATTTAATTAGATTTTCTTCTATGTAAGGGAATATCAAACATTAACGCATTCTTGCGAAATTCATCTATGTATTCTTGTACTGATTTTCCTTTTTTAACCTTAAGACTTTGCCATTCTATTAAGGATTTCTCCTTATATCCCATTGGGTAGAATTACTTTCGAAGTGCAGAAAAAAAATCATGCCATGATGGAAAAATATTACCAATCTACTAAGTCCTATGATGTAACTTACTCTGCCACCAGATGAGTGATGTGCCTTCTAGATGAAGCGAATATAATCGAATCTTGACCACATCGTTAGAAATCTTCTACACACTGCAATACACCTCAATCTGTCTAATCCAATTATCAAGTTTTTCAGCATTGATTTGACCATTATAAATTGGTAAGTTGAATTTCACATCCAATTTAAGCAAAGGTTTTCGAGAATATGGTTCAGGTTGACCACCAAAAAGGGAAGACAAAGGATATTTTTTTTATCATCATCAGCTTCTATCTTTTTACCTGAATTATATAGTCCTTCATCATTAGGCTTTTTAGAATCTGATGCCTCATATTCCTTATCTTTAGGCTTATCTTCCTCTTTCGCCTTTTTGAACTCATAGTACATCTCCTCAACCATGGATCACAAGGTCATGAAAGCATCCACAAATCCTCCATCAGGTCTGAAAGAATGATCGCCTCTTCTTCAACCAAATCTTACCCTCAATTTTTCCTTCTTCTCGAGCCAACTTCTGGATCTCCTTCAACAAGTTCTCATTCACCATGTCTTGAGATGCTCTTGGTGATCATGCATACTTAAACTAAACTATCAATAACTACTCTCATGGCAATTGATCTAAAATGTCGGTCGAAATTGATACTGTTTTATTAAATTTTTAAAAGTGTTTTCATCTATTTAAAATGACCATGAAAAAGATCTCAATTTAAAAGACATAGGTAACTTGAAAGGAAATTGCAGCAAATAACATTAACAACAAACCACATAAGAGAAATTGACACCAGCACATTGTTAATGGAGTGCGGCTATCTTCAAGCCTACATCTCTAGGCCTATTCTTCTATGGGGAGGCCTCTTTATTAAAATACTAAAAATTATTTTACATCAAAATCTAAACTACAACTAATCAAAATAATGCCACCAGTGTGTTTAGAAGGCCTCAAAACTCCTATTTTGACCCTTTCTGTGCTCAAAACAGTCTCCAAATGGCCACAATAAATCAAAACACTATCTGTTAGAACTTCAAAGGACTTGGGACTGTAAGGAAAACATCAAAATGAACTTGTGGCTCAATGGTTGAGCGCCCAGGTTATAAAGGTGTAGGTCAGGTGTTCGATCCACATTGAGCATGATTTATTTTGTGATATGTTGGCGGCAATTGTGTAATATATACGAAAAATATTAAAGTTTTAAAAAGGATATGGTGGCAGGGTCAACAGACCCACCATACCACATACAACATACAACATTAATGTTTTATGGCCCAAGGTCTATCCAATGAGTTGAGGTTAGAATAGATAACAAATGGAGGAGTTTGATATTGTGGGTTTCACCATTTTTTTTGTTTAATAATAAACATTACACCATCTAAATATAAGTGATGCCATATACTTATCAAGAGGCAAATGTATGTATGAAGGTGAGGCATGAGGTTCCTCAGCGTTAGTTTAGGGGATTGAATCCCATTTGGTCTTTCAGGCAAATTAACAATTTTTTTACCAGTCCCATGAGGCCACATGTCACCCTCTGATAAGGCCACGTGTCACCTTGTGGTTGGCCTAGGCCCCATATGCCACTATCAACACAATGACACTTGTCAGTCTCTGGATGTGCCACTTCTCAATTGGAACCTTGACTTATGGAACCATGAGTTGATCATTGACTATTGGAACCTTGATCATGGACTTTTACTTTGACTAGTTAACCTTTCATTTTTTTCCCTAGTTGGACTGAAACTTTGATAGGTTGTAACTTCACCATACAATATCCTTTTTCACCTTTTCAAGTTGCGTTGGATTTATAATGAAGAATCTACGCAATGGAGCTTGTTCAAAAATCATTTGACAACTTTGATTTTTGAGAAGTTTCTTAAACTTTGAGCATCTTTTGGATCCTCTAGATCACTCCTTGATCATTTCAGATCAATGGGCGCTTCAAGCAGCTGAAATCAGACCCATAAAATATATGGAACTACATCTGAGGCTGGATTATAATATGCTTCCATCTGGGTATTAGGGGGCTACTTGAAGGGCCACCACCTCATGAGGTCTAGAACATCTCACACACATTGGGGAAACACTAGTACAATTTTCTAGATCACCAGACCATCAAGTGTACGATTCTTAGTTGTGCGATAATGAGTTGGAGTCGAGCATGTGAGAAATAACCAATTCAAAGGGTAATGATGATTCCCTTTGCTTGATCTAAGGCATTGAACAATGATGAAAGCTAGAACCAAAGTACGCCACCCTCTAGACCACAATTCTAGATCAATGTGATGAATTCAACAGAAGAGGGCTTCCTAGAGTTGAGGCAATGAGGAATCCTCAACAAAGGCACGACGGATCAGAGTAAACTGACTGATGTACTAACATTATGGATGATTATGGAAGGAAACAAGATGAGTGCTGGGCTCATGACTTCCCTTGTTAGAGCATAATATTGCAAGGCTGGCCTAGCAACGATTGAATCGATTCAAGAGGGGATGGTTGATTACTTAGATAGGGGCTTGTCAAAGATATATAAGTATAGATGGAGACAAAATATGAGAAAAATTGGACGAATGCAATGAAATTATGGATGGAACACTATAGCAGGACTTAAGGGGACTCGAAACAGATTCCAAGATTGCAAGGGTGACTCATCTCGGATACTCTGAACAAGGGTGACACGATGATGCTTCCACACATGGAAGGCCAAGAGAGGACAATAAAAGCATGAGGAAATAATGGTTATTCATGATAAAAATTGACACATGAGTCAAAAAGTGCAAAGGTAAAGTGCTACTAGATTACAGGAAGATCATATGAAGAAATTTGATTTTAATTGGTGGCAAAGTGAAACCTCATGGAAAAAATGGCTTCATAGTGAAGTGTCGAATTAACAAAAACAAATAGAGACCCATTATAGAACTTAGTGAGATATTTCCAATGGTTTTGATGGTTAGTCAAATCGAGCTACGATTTGGTCACAATGGGAGATGAAAAAACTAGGTTTTTCCTAAAAAAGGGTTTATTCCCCCCAAATCCAATTCATTTGCATAGTGAGTTTTTGGGGAATTTGGAGAGGAGGAGAAGTCCCTAAATTATGAGGAGATCATAATGGAAAAAATTACCATTAGAATTCATATTTTCAACTTTTAGGTAAGTGGCCTTACTTTTCTAAAAGTGGCCTTAAAGCTTCTAGGAAGGATGGTTCTTGGGGAAGAATCAAGGGAAGAAAGGAATACAGGAATGAACTACTAGAGAAGGTCTAGGATTATCCCTGACCATGAAGTCAACTGTGGGGACAAAGTGATAAGTGTGGTATCACATAGAGTAGAATATTTGAATATATGGTAACAAACATCTACAACATATGATGTATATATGGCTCGCCAAAGTGTTTGGTAGGAAAAACTATGCAAGGAATGAAAGGACAATTGACCATAACTAGATCGTTAGGGTCTAGGACAAGACTTATGTTAATCAAGTGAGAAAGTTTCCAAGGGCCATCATAGCCCCAAGCATGGGATATTTCCCCTCAACATATGATGATGAAGGGAACTTACCACGTATGCAATGATGGGAATGGTGCCCCTTGCTAGATGAATGTCTGGAGCACCATTATGTTCCAAGTGCTCGAATAAGAGATTCAAGCATTTATCCAAACTAGCAGATGATCCTCCAGAGGATGAGGAGGAGGTGTAGGGGCATATATGATGCCCATTTTTTTATAGATAGATGTAGCATGATATGGGCATACCAGATGTATTTAGAGTATTGGACTCCAAACACATTCTGGTGATGAGGTTCACCATTTTTTTATGTTATGGATGTCTTCTTTTGGGAAAAGTGTATAGATACAATTAGAGAAAGGAAATGTTGGATTACTAATCTCGTATTTCACTGCATATAGGATTCAAATGGACTGAATTTTTTGGTTCACATACATGATGTCACTATACCAAAGAATGGATTTGAATATAATGAACTACTGCTCACCTAGACAACATAGAGGTGAAACAACAACAATGTCTAAAGGATTGGGTTGTTGATGCAAAATGGATGGATGAGTGAGTGGATCATACTAAGAGTAATATGAAGTGATATGGGACTCTAGAGGTTCTTCTAAATGGGGAAGAATAATATTGCTAGAGTCAACATTACTAGATGCACTAGGAGGGTTGGAGAGAATTGCTTCTCCTAGACTCTCAAAAGTGAATGCCCCCTTACCCAAATAGTGTATGGTAATTTAATGGCCACAAGGTGAACGTGGTTTGAATTCATGGGTTTGAAGTAAGGGTTATTTAATCCAATTGAATTCACCATGGATGAAATCTTTGGACTCCACAACATATCAATCATGGGTTTTTTGTGGAAGGAAGTACGCAAGATGGTGTATATCATCCCAAGGATAATCAGGGGTGGTCATGGCTTCAATGATGTCTTCATCATAATGAAATATGGGGGGATGGGGGGAAGAGAGAGCATAGGATGAATAGGAGCTACCTGAGGCATATTCATGAGAGACAACGTTCACATGTGCATTAACAACAAGGGATATATATGACTAGTAGATGTAACATCTACCGATGTTGAGACCGAAGTGTTCGTCAAAGAAGCTTTGACAGAATCACAATAAGAAACATCAAGATAGTCCTAATAGATCAATCCCATGGATGATTATAGGTAGCGAATGGGGGTGGAGCTATCCATCCTCTCGACATTCAGATGGGGAATCATAATGGTGGGTTGAGAAACCTCCTATTCTAGCATAACAGTGGGACCAAAACCTGTAGATAGAGGAGAAGTTGAATCACTAAGAGTGACATCTAACTCGCAAAGCACTTGAAGTGTATCAAGAAAATATTCAAGACGGGGATAGTGGTGGGAATAATGGCCACAATTATCACACAAAGCACAAGGGTGATTTATCCACAAGGATATGTTCTTCCTAGCTAACTCAGGTAAGGTGACATAGACCTTAGGGATGTTGGAGTTAGGAAAGGTATTAGAGACCACATTCTTAATATGAGGGAGCTCAGGCATGTCAAACAACATCACACAAAGCGCATGGAGGAGTAGGCTTTGGAGGCTTAGAAGGAGATGGAGTTGGTTGGGATGCCTTGTCTTTCGTTCCCTTTTTCTGGGCTTTTTCCCCCTCACTAGATGCTTTCACAATTGGAGTAGGTTCCTATTGATGCTTTTGCAACTTACGCAAAGGAAGGGGTAAGAACAATAGGTTGAACTAGGGTCAAAGAAGTATAAGGTTTGATTTGATCAAGAGGAGTGTTTACAGGAGGATCAATGTGCCAGAATCAGATACCCAAGGTGATGTTAGGTAAACTCAATGTAGCCATGACAGGCGTAGAAAATATGTTTGGTGGCAGGAATAAGAAGGGTATCTGACCAAAAGGGTAATGACCAGGGATGACTACTCCTAGATGGTTAAGACCTAGGGGAATGGTTCCAGGCTAGAAAGGACCAGGAGAGATATCAACAGAAAGAAATGGACCTTGAGGAATAATACCTGAATGTTGGGTTGAGTTGGGAGCACTAGGATGTGGAGGTGATGCCCGCTATGAAGGCATACCAGACCACTTGTGGGAAGCCCATGATGCTTGAATCATGAAAACACTGGAAGAGCTAGGCTTTGAGGGGGTATGTGGTGAACCATAATAAGCACCAAGAGGTGTGTAATATTTGTAGACTCTAGGTGAAACATTAGTGAGGGACGAGATAGTCTTATTTCCAGTCGGCAATGAGATAGTGGATTGAGGGGAAGTCTGAGACTTAGGATCATAGTAACTCAACTGTTTGATAGTGACGATCTTTCCATTATGAGGAAATCACACCTTGTGAAAGACTAGAGATGTGACAATGGACATGGCATGGGTGTAACTACGACCCAAGAGGGTGTTATAATATAATGGGGCATCAATGACTTTGATTCAATGCAGACTATCTTGTAGGCAACAATAATGGGATAGTTGTGATACAAACCGATGGGTTGTGAGGGATGACTATCCCAAGCATGAAGAGTGATCGTGGATGGGGATAGGTTAGGTGAACCAAATTTATTCCAAACACTAGCATCCATCACATAGGTGGAAGCGCCTTCTTTTCTAATACACTATAGAATAGTGGTGTTTCATATGGAGACTGGTATTTGAAAGGAACTAGATGAAGGAAGGGAGGGATGTTCCAATTTTTCAACGTCAAAGACAATCATACGATCGTCAGAAGGATCCACAACACCCAAAGAAGATAGTAGAGATCTTCATTGGGATGGGAACATCTGGAGGACTTCTAGTGTTGACATGGAAATAGGAGATCGCACCAAGTTATCTACTATGCTATAGGTATGGGAATCTTTAAAAGAAACAATGTTTCGATGTAATGGACCTTTAGGGATCCTAGGGACAACCTTTACTGTAGGTGGAGGGATCTATAACATACCATTTGATGGCAATAGAGGTTCAATGGAAAATTGAGGCTGAGAATCTGTTGCTGACTTTGCAGGAGGATTGTCATATTGACACAACCGAGCCTGAAGGTTGACTTGTTCGATATTGACTTCGTCGAAATTAATCATAAGGATTTGGTGATCATTGTGGCCAAATTGTGAAGGTTGGGGAGCTGCATGACCTTGTGTAGGTTAAGAATCGATATATCCTTGATGAGGAAAAGGATTGGAAAGCACAACCGGTTGAGATGAAGTAAGAGGAGGAGGAGGTGGAGAAATGGGTTGAGGTCCTCTAGAAGCAGTTGCTTGAGCTTCCAATACTTAACACATTTGAGGTAAAAGGGGACACTCATGGGTATAATGGCCAAATACACGTAATAAGCACAAGCTTTACTTTTATGAAGAGCCTTGTTTTGCTTGGGTTCTTCACCCTTTTTCTGGATTGCGAGAGTAGGCTGGTCACCCTAAGGGGCATTAGGTGGTGGACCTTGGTTGCATTGATTACCTTGAGATGGATGGTTTTGGTTACCTTTTACATTGTTTGTTTCTTGGGGTTGGGGGGATTGGTTTCACTCTATTGACCAAACACTTGACCTTGAGGAGGTGGTTGTTATTGTGGCAAAGGTGGAGGAGGCATGAGAGGCTAGGGTACTAGTGCTGGAGGGGCTAGAGTGCTAGGTGGTACATACAGATAGTAAGGAGGTGGAGCAACATTAGGATAAATAGGTGGAGCAACAACTGACCCTGAAATCTACTAATGCTAATGGGGATATGCATATGACATGTTGGGACCTGGATAAGTTTTGACATGTGAAGGATTGGGAGGGGGATAAGTGTAAGAGGAACTGGTCCCCCCCTAGGGTTGACCATAACTCATCGAAGGTGGAGTGTATGGTGGAGGTTGAGGATGTGAAATAGATCCAATGATATAGTCAACAGCATGAGATTCCCTCAGCACATTAGAAGCACCAAACCAAGCTAAATCAGGAATGATGGTATAAACATATCCTGATTGTGCATAGTCCAGGTCATATTTCAAAGCTACTTGGAGAAAATCTTCCTCAAACTTCGGAAAGTGGGAGGCAGAAAATGGGGGCCAAAAATGATCTCAGGAACCAATCCATATATACATGGTCTTCAAATTTAAGAGCTTTTCATATAATTCTCCTTCTACGCCATTCTTCAACATGGTCAGATAGGTGGGTGCAAGAAGTTTGACAAAAATAGGTTAAGAGTTCAGTACCAGTGTCATAGTAGACGGGTAACTGGAAGTATGGCAAAAAATATTTGGCTAGAGTCACGAAGGTGGAATTGGAGGCATGTGGTTGATCTGCATACCACTTTGCAGCAACTCCAATAAGGGTATGTTGGACCCAAAAAAGATGAATGGAGCCTTCAGTGATGGAATTAGATGAACACCATATATGGAATGAGTGAACCTATTATGTGGGATCTTCTTCAGGATTACCTTCGAACTTAGGGATGTTTGAATGAAGCTTGGTAGGCATAGTAGGCCAACTGGGTCATGGAGAAGAGGGTCATTAATGAACTAGCTAACATCAGGAGATTTAAACTAGCCATGGAGTAGGAGTAACCATACCAGTAGAGGTTTCTCTTGTGGGTCTACCTTGGTTACTACCTTGGTTTCCCACACCCACGTTGGTTCCTGACATGGTGACAATATGGTGCAGTGGTGCCAAGTGTAAACTAACTATATTAAGATGTTACCCTAATTTAAGAAAATGCATCTTATCAAAAGAAAATTACCTCTAGCCTATAGGTGAACTAAATCCTCAAATAAGTCCCAAATCTATTATTTCATATGGCCTTCCAAAAGGCTTCTTAATTAATAGAATCTGATCCCCACAAGTAGAGTTGTCGAGAGAAAGGTGGAGTAGAGAACTAACTGCTACCCATAGCCAACCTATTGGGTGGTTTCCTAAGATTGGTCAATATGGTTACCTTCATCCCATGGTGGTGGTCAATTATTGAGATTCTTGGTCATCATCCACCACACGAGATTCCCTGCCATGGGTTGGGTAGCCCCGAGGAGAACCGCTCACATGATGACCTAGCCTAACCCCCTCTAAATCGGGTTTCTAACACACTCAGGCTTTGGACCATGGGATTGTGAAGGATTTTAAGCTCCGTACTAAGTCAACTTCTATGTCTCAATGTAAGCAATTGATGAGTGTTATTGGAAGCCTATCCCATCGATCCTACACCTAACTACACATATTGTTTGGCCCTGGTGCCCAAGTGGGCTTAATCTATGTGTGTTGAATTATTAAGGTGTAGTGTTTCAAGTCTTGGCTTGGTGGTGTTAACCAAGCCCATGTTCTCTTAGGGTGTGAGTTGTGTGAAATTGATGTGCCAAGTTGATGAGTTAATTAAGCATGCTTTGTTAGATACCTAGGGGGGTAATATCGGGTACCGAGGGAGGTACCCAAGGTAATAATGTAATAATGGGATGGGCCATAGTAATAAATAAGGTGGTTAACCCATATCATGTAAGGGACCACAAGTAGTTAGTATTAATGTAATGCGCCCATGGTATTAGTGGATGGTATGAGGGAACCATGGTATTGTATGTATGAGGCCTATATAGAGGCTAGAGATTCCACATGGGAGAAAGTCAAGGAATTATGAAGAACTATTGTATGAACAAGCATATGGCTTGTGGAGTGTTCCCCTTCCTTAAGGAGTGAATGTATGGTGTTGCCCTACCTTAAGGGTTTGATAATAAAGAAGCATTTCTATCTATTCATATCTTGTTATTCTTGGGTTTATTTATATTTTCATATAATTCCGGGTTAGATCTACAACAAGTGGTATCAGAGCACTTTCTTGGGCAAAAAAGTGGAGAATTTACTTTTATTTTTGCAGGATTTCAGGGGCGGCGAGTTTGCAGATCAGATCTGTACATTTTGGTACAAGATCTGCAAAATATAATTGCAGATCTGGATTCTATGTGAAAAAATACCCGATTTCCAAAAAAACATCGGTCGAATCGGAGTCCGGATGAAAGAGATATCGCTAATCTAAAAATCAGTGGGGTCGCAGATAATTTTTCAGGGCAGCGAGTTTGCGGCGCAGATCTGGACGTCCTGGTGCAAGATCTGCAAAATATAATTGTAGATATGGATTATTTGTGAAAACATACCCAATTTCAAAAAAAAATTCAGTTGAATCAGAGCCCGGATGAGGGAGATATCGCTGATTTAAAATCAACTTTTTTTTGCAGAAATTTTGGTGACAACGGGAGAGTTGCAGCGCAGATCTAAAATTCTAGTGCCTGGATCGAGATTTATATCACATGGGTAGATGCAAGATGATTTTTCCATTTCTGAAAACAGGTCATAATAGGGATTCTGAGCAATATTGACTAAAATGTGACAATTTCAAATTTTCGTCAATTTTTTTTGTGATGGATCAGAAATTGAAGGACTTGTATAAATTTGATGGCTCTCATCCAGCCAAATGGCTAGCACAAATGGAGAAATATTTCAAATTGGATTACGTCTATGATGATGACACTCAACTTAGGCTAGGGAACATATACTTGGACAATGAAAGGCGACAATGGTGGCAAGGGCATCAACGTGGCTATGGAAGGTTCTTGACTTGGGACGCCTTCATAAAAGCTCTTATGGACCACTTTGACCATAAAATTCTTGTGGATAAGCTCACACAGACAGACACACAGCCTAGCAAAGATTTTATTTTTACAGGAAAGAAGGAAACCAAGGAACCTAAAGGGTTATTTTCTGCTGGTATCTCCTTATTACAGGTTCATGGATTGATTCAAAAAGAGAAGATCATTGTATCTATAAATCCTAGTTGCAAGCATAATTTTATCAATGCTAATTTGGCAAAAAATTTGCAAGTTCCAACAAAACACATTGAAAATACACAAGTTGATGATGAGAATGTTCAAGTGTATAAGGATTTGAATATTTCTATGGATAAGTATGTGTTGCATAGTGATTTTTATGCTTCAGATATGGATAACATAGATGTTGTTTTGGGATACCCTTGGATGGAATTAGTAGGTACTATCAATATTAATGTACAGAAGAAATTCCTGAAGCTCTGTTATAAAAAGAATAAAATTACATTACAGGATATTTCCATTAATAAACAGGTAGAGTCCACGGAGGCTAAAGCAGAAGATGTTCCTGGGTCTGACATATTAGATGATGAGCCAGTGATGATAGACAATCAAACACAAACAGAGGCTGAAGCAGAAAAGGTTACAGGTGTTGATACATCAGATGAGGGCTCAGTGGTTGAAGTCATATTGGAAAAGAAGACATCACAACAGGCACCACATCAGGGTGAATTAAAGAAAAAGACACCGTGGGTTAAAACTTCAACATATCCTCACCCACATCACCCCGCAAGAAAACAACCATCAAGATGGCATCCAATTAGCCACACAGACAACAACCCCCGCAGGACAGATAGAGAGGAGTGAAGATCCACCTACTACACATCTACACAGAAGAGCTACCAAAATCAACTTCCATCTCAAGCGAGCGAGGCACCAGCGAGACCGAGGGTTCACCTTTCTCTTGGATGGCTAGATGCACGTGCATGGTAGCAGTGGACTACTCTTTTGAGTAGATCTTAGTATTTGTGTTCTTCCCATGTTTCGGGGACGAAACATGCTTAGGGGGGTGGAATGTTATATACCTAGAGGGGGTAATATGGGGTACCAAGGGAGGTACCCAAGGTAATAATGTAATAATGGGATGGGCCATAGTAATAAATAAGGTGGTTAA
>APFE030530606.1:22203-55265 GCA_000404065.3 Pinus taeda
TGGTATGAGGGAACCATGGTAATGATCCATGGTATTGTATGTATGAGGCCTATATAGAGGCTAGAGATTCCACATGGAAGAAAGTCAAGGAATTGTGAAGAACTATTGTATGAACAAGCATATGGCTTGTGGAGTCTTCTCCTTCCTTAAGGAGTGAATGTATGGTGTTTCCCTACCTTAAGGGTTTGATAATAAAGAAGCATTTCTATCTATTCAGATCTTGTTTTTTTCTCCCCTGGAAAAATCAGTATATTTCATTAATAATCAGTATTTCAGAGAGCCAGTTTTACATGATGATTCAGTACTTCTTATATTGCACTACCACGCAGGGTATGCTGTCAATGTACTAACAGTGTGTATTTTCCATCAACTGAATTTCAAAATAAAAATAGTCAATTTCAGTCTATGTCTGTATTGCTGTCTACTATATGTATTATATTATCTAAGGTGCTGCACGCTGATCCAGTGTAGGGTACTCTGGATCAATATAAGGCCGGTGGTAAAAAATCTGCTCCTGATGATTGTTGATTTCCTTGATTTCCCATGTGCCTCTGTTCATCAGAGCGGCTTCCTTGGAGAGCTTATCGGCACTCCTATTATGCTCCCTGTAGATGTGTGTGATGGATATATGGTTAAATGCCGATTTGAGATTTAGAGCATCATGAAGGATAGTGCTGAGTGAATGCCTGTGACAATGTGCATTGCCATTTATCCAATTAATGATGAGCTGTGAATCCCCGTAAATGTTAATGTTCACACAATGGTGTCTCAGGGCGAAGTGGAGAAGCTGGTGCAGGGTAGTGAGCTCGGCAAAGTTATTTGATCCAGCTCCCAGGCCTGCTTTGATTTCGAACTAATGATGATTGCTTATGTGAAGGATAAAGCCTCCCCCACAGCTGTTAGTGTTGGCAGCGCCATCGAAAAATGCCCAAGGCATAGTGGAGTCGATGGATGGGGGTGGTCCTGGTACACGAGTTCTATTAGGCGGCGGATCAGGCAATTCAGAAATCGCAGCAGTAATATGTGCCTCTACCATGGGCCAGAGAATGGGTTTGCTTTCAAAAATGCATGAGTTTCGTGTTTTCCAGATTGCCCAATTTACAATGATGGGCAGGTTTATCAGTTTCGATCCACTGTTGTTCTTTTCCCATTCCGTCCAAGCCGAGATCATATCCGGTCCGTTCCAATCGCCAGCAAATCGGTTGTGAGTTTTAATGTTGCTCCAAACGGCCCTGGTTGCGCTGCACTGTAAAAATAAATGAATAATTGATTCCGATTCGGCTTTGCACAATACGCACCAGCTGGGTCCATGGTGCCCCCTTTTCATGAGCTGGTCACCTGTGGGGACTTTATTCCGCAGAATGCACCAGCTGAACAGTTTAGATCGCGGAGATGCGGATTCAGATCTTGTTATTCTTGGGTTTATTTATATTTTCATATAATTCCGGGTTAGATCTACAACATGCTTTATGAGGCCATGTGTTGCTAAAAATAAAGTGTTGAAATATTGTAAATAATAATGTTGAAAATGTATAGAAAAATAAACAACAAACCAAGCACCCAAATCCCCACCCAAGAAGGCTTTCAATAACTAAAAAAAGAGGAGGAAAACAAGCTACTCAAAGACACAAATTTCCTAAAAGATCTAATGTCAAAGGGATTGTGATAGAGGCACCAATCTGTTGTAAATGGTGTAGACAAACAACAAAAATCAGAAGCAAACAATGCTACAAAGGATAGGAAAGAAGCTCTAAAGCCTAGGACACACAAGGGGGTCCTAAGGGGAAATGGAAATAATAAACTCTAAAATGAATTAAATGGTGAAGAAACCTATCCTAGAGGGCTATGAAATAATGGATCAGACCCTCAAAATCAATGGTTGAAAATGCTATACCCTAGACTTCTCAACTCAGCAAATCTCTTCCTAAAAAGGTGGAGGTGTACTCTAAACCCTAGGGGGATTTTTTCCTTCCTCAAAGAGAAAAAACAAAGAGAATATAGGCCTAGTGGAGAATAAAAAGAGAAAATAAATCCTTCCCAGTCCACACACAACATGGTCAACAATTCTGAGAAAATTCTGAAAAAGTGCAAAACGCGGGTTCGGACCTAGAAAGAGTGCTCAACGTAGGAAACTGGGCCAAAAGTGTGTTCCATAACACATATAAGGGGTTGAAAAGTGTTTTTTTCTCCCAATACTCACGATCGACAGATATTGCTCAGATGATGTCATCTCCTTCTCGGTTGGTACCTGTGATTCATGGAAAGAACTAGAAAACCAACAAAATTCAAACATTTGACAGAAAAATAAAGGAGATCTAAAAATATAAATTGACAGGTTAAAAATAGTTGAAGAAAGGATTTAAAACCATTGAAACGACAGTCACAAAGGATTTGATTTACTACACCATTGGAATCACCATTTGTTAGTGTAAATATTTCAGAAATATGTGCCAAAAATGCTTCACTTAAGTCACTGGTGACTTGTGACTCTAACAACAAGATGTGATTATTTATGCTTCAAATCTACAATGACAAAAGAAGAAAATCCTACTGCAAAGAGATTGTACGTGATATAAACATAATACAAAAACAAAAATTGATGCAATAACCCAATAGATGAAGACCTTTTAAATGAATAATCTTTTTATTAAATACACTTGATGAAGGAGATCTACAACAAGGGACTACAAATACCCCTCCATGGGATGGTTCATTTGATTTCATTATGCTTCAACAATCTTTTCTCTCTCTTAATGTGTGAAAAACCCAAAATAAAGAACGAAACTCAAGTGGGAGCTCAAATGTGAGAAGACGATAGTGATGATGGTGATAATGATCGTGGTGAAAAATGAATGGAAAACCCTCTTATTTATAACAAAGTATTGGGTTGATCTTGAAAATGGGAAATAATAAAATATCATTGACCATATCAGGATCTAGTTGTTAGGAATACTTTATTATATTTGTTGGATAAGGAAAAGATATTTAAAACGATCAAATATATTTATTTAGAAATAATTAACAAATGAAATGATTTATTAATTATTTCGTGAGGATTAAGAAATATGTGAAATTGAAATAATTATTAAATAGTGATTTAAAAATTATTCCAAAAATAGAATTAAGGGATAATAAATAAATAGTGATTTATTTAATTATTCCTAGGTGAGCTAGTTAAATGCGACAAGAAATAATTATCAAATAATGATTTAATAATTATTCCTAGAAAAAGTTTAATAAATAATGATTAATTCAATTATTCTCATGGGGTTTTTTAATTTTAATCAAAAATACTTTAATAAAAATGGTTTACTAAATTATTTCTCTTGGTGAAAGTTATTTTACTACTGTAAAATTAATCTTACATGTTGTATTTCTATCCACCTAATTATAAATGTCTAGGTGATCATTTTTTAGGCGATAACACTCAAGATGCCTACATGATTGCACTAAGCACAGTTGCAGGGAAAGGTAAAACCCAAGATTGACTCTGACTTTGAATGAGGAGAAGAGGCTTATCCTTCCTTATTTATAATTTTGCGAGGGATCACAGGGAATCTCCTCGGACTTTGTCAGTCTAATGACATACATGAAAATCGTACTAAAATTAGATATTATAGATCATGCCTTTCCATGGATCTATTGAGTTGTAGGTCAATCCGCACCAAAAGTTGGAGAAGTCTTATAAGTCTCAAAGAATTGTTCAATAAGATCTTACACAAAGGATATTTTTAGGAATCCATGAAACCTTTAAATAGGATACCATAGCTACAATCGTTAAAAAATTGACAAAGGAAATCTTACACAGTGCATATTTTTAGGGATCCCACAGAACCTTGAAATAGGACATAGTGGATGCTTTGCTGAAAGCCCACGAGAATATACTTGCTCCACATGAGGCGACCATTATAACAAGGTACAAATTTACAACTCATTAGTGAAATAGATGCACATGGATTCTCCACATGAGCACCCTATGGGTCTATCAAAATCAGAAGAATATTTTTTTGCAAGACTAGCATGGGTACTTAGTCTTGGAGCTCTGAATTTGTTGTTTCTATATTGTTGTCCTGGATTGGGTAAATAGTCTCTGAAAAAAATTGTTCAACATCGAATACGTTCATGAAAGGACAATGGTCACAAATAAATTTCCCTTGGAAGAGGAATTCCACTTGGAGGCTTAGCTCTTCTACTTCTGTTACAGTCCCAACCACTTTTCCTTTAGGATTCATGATATGATTTTTATATTGGATATATTTTAAAGGCTCTAATAGTGTGATTTTCCTGCCAATATGCTTGAGTATGAATTTAAACCATAATTCTTTTTGGGAAGTTTCCTTCATATCTGCTTGTAAGTGTAGGATGAAATTTCTACGTCTTTGCACCCAATCTTTTCTTGGACAAAATTTATCAAGGAAAATTTTGGTCCAACCTGTCCATGCATGTCTTACCATATTATCAGGTTTTGCGCAAATTATGACATGTTCTTATTCAATCCAAACTCAATTTTTTTTCTATGACCAATCGGCTATAAGAATTACTGATTTTCCAAAATTCCTTTCTTTCCCATTTTTCTAAATATTTATCTTTAAAGGGCTTGAAATAATTTCTTGGACAAGCTTATAGTCCATATATTATTTTGCTATAGATTCAGGAGCTGAGAAAACAAATTGTTTCATGCATTTAAAATCTTCCTATTTTACCTTATTAATCTCCACACTAGATAACATGAACAAAGATATGCCAGTTTTGTCATGGGATTATCTTAACAAGATATCTGCTATACCATTTAAATACCCTGGTTTATGTACAATATCAAAATCAAAATTTTCTAACCAAACAAGCAATTTCTGTACATGGGTATGGATGTCTGTCAACAAGCTACTATTTTTCAACATGCCTTCCAAAATATTTAAATATGTTCTGATTGTGAATTTAATAAGCTTTAGATACAACTTGAAATGTAAAATGGTCTTCTCAACAGTGACCAATTCTTTGTGGTTAGAAGGATAATTTATTTCTACTCCTCTAAAAGTTCTAGAGGCATATCCGCATATTTCTTCTTTTCCCTCAAGCTCTTCTAGTAATACTCCTCCCCATGCTTCTTGTGATGCATTGATCTCTGTTATATACTTACCCTTTTCAGTTGGTGGAGAAAGAGTAGGTAAGGACTGAAAATTTTTCTTAATATTCTTGATTTCCATTGTCATTTCATCATACCATGCTGGAGGTTTTTTCTTGACTCTTTGCTGCAAAATATGTATGTCAGAGGCCTACCCTTGAAATTGTGTTATATCTAGGATCTTGTCTAGATATTTCTTGAAGAGTTTCGGGACATGTTCTTGAAGAAGAATCTACCCTTTTGCTATTATGTATCCTAGGAATTCAATCTCTATTTTTCCTATCTCCATATTAGTTTCAGAAAGTACCAAGCCATGTTGATATACAAGATTATAAAATTTGTGCAAATGCCTTAGATTTTCTTGAAGATTTTTAGAGTAGATCAGAATGTCATAAATGTAGATTATTATCCATGGATAGTATCTAAAAATATCTTCCATCCTCTTTTGAAATTCTCTAGGGGAATTTTTCAAACAGAATGGCATTACTATCCATTCATATTATCCATGGGGTACAACAAAGGCTTTTTTATGTTGGTCCTCGAGTGTAATGCCAATTTGATAAAATCCAAACTTTAAATCAAACTTACTTAATATTACCTTCTCTTTGATTTTTTGTAGTAAGGAGGCTTTGTCAGGTAGTGGACACCTAATTGGTTGGAAAACTGTATTTAATGGCTTATAATTCACCACCAACTTGATTTTCCTCTCTTTTTATCTAACTACTTATTAACATAAAATCCTCTGCAAGCCTAATCACTCTTAGACGGCTCAATAAGACCTTTTTGTAGAAGATATTTGTAACACCCTCCTCCCACATCCACCCAAGTAACCTTGCCAACCGGGGTAAACATGAGACGAGAGGCTACTACAATCAGATTCGACCTCCTATGTGACCTTAAGGAAGTGGAATCGACAGAACATCACACATAGTCATCCAATATCATCAAAAGAACCTTCAAGAGACAAGTCAACCACTCAGACAGCCTGTCCCTGGGTCCCACTACTATTTTGGATCTCTTAGGCCATAGTCTCTCTCATGCTATGGGTAAGGGAGCGACTAGCAAACTAAAGTTTCTCTCACAGGCTTTCCTACTAGTGGCCTCGAGATTTAAGCCACTTTTTAAGGCCTAGAGCCCAAGCTACTCCCCAAAATCGGGTGATAGCTTGAAGTCATAAAAAATATAGGGAAACAATGATGCAAAAGCAATAAGTTGAACAAGACCATAACCAAACCCCTATAAGCAATGCGAGACATTTCGTCAAACATATCATCAACATGTAACCTACAGGTGTAAACAATAAGATTAAGTGAAGGGATCTCATACTTATCTGAGAATCGCTATGAACCATTGTTCCCTCATGTCATTTGCTACATTATCATCTATTAGGTCATAGACACATTATCCATTCATATACCAGTAAAAACATGCTGAGAGGCATACATAGTTATGTCATAAACGTACATATAACCAACATAATAGGAACATAATTATCATAAACATATCAGCCATCAAAATCCATTATATATCAATATATTTACACATGAAATTCGAGGGAATGAATTTCTCATAATGAATACAATAAACCAACTAGATATGGGACTACCACATTCCACCTGACCATAGATTGGCTGAGCCAAGTCTCTCTTCATCCAGCCACCTTGTTGATAGTGTTGGACCCACCAACATGTCAGGGGATATCCTCGGTAAGAAGTCCCAACTAGACCTCAGACCGTTTGGAGTAGGAGTCCCAGTAATGGGTAGTACGGTAGTGCCTTAACTATGGTAGTGCGTAGAGGTAAGTATGTTAACTTTGTCAGAAATAAGTGTGTTACCTTGCAGTGAGTCAAGTGAGATGCATGGGGGTTCTAACACATAGGGGGGAAAAGGAAGTGTGTCCCTTAGAATCCTACAATAGTACATAGCCTGAAAGGAACACAAGAGTTGAATTACATCATAGACTGGAAGCAAAATAGTCCACAATCCAAAGTGATAGGTTAATACAACAACATGTCCTCAATAATATTCATACAATCATATACAAAATAGTTCATACACAAATGTGTAAGTGAAATAACATACACTGCTAAAGTGACCAGAATAGTCAATCTACAATAACAACATATGCATGAAAATTTTCTAGCTCAGTTATATTATTAAGTGAAAGTTCCATCAATACATACACCATTGGCAGCCACTAGCCCTAATAATGGAACATTACAGTCAACACTGCCTACTCTTACAAAGAGATGTGTTTGCTCTATGTTATGGAGAAGCCAAGGCTCATCACAATACTCTCAAAGCCTTCTCTAAGTAATGCCTAGCCAAAACATTGGCTTCCAAAAGACTATTCTATGAGTTATGAGGTTCTATTTATAGCAACGGGCGGGGTGACCCTTGACATTCCCCTTTGTGACTCTTCATCTACCCTCGTGACTCTTTACATTACATAGTGACTTTTCAAATTCCACTAATGACACTTGGAAATTCACTTACAACATATTTACAATAATATACAATTCCCACATATACCCATGTGGGACAAAATAGGCTAGAGACAGCCTAACAAGACAAAACACTATGACTCTAGAGTGTGGTAAAAGACCAACTCGGCAACCTCCATTTAATGCTATTTAGTCACGTACTAATGCCAAGATTGGTACTATGCTATGATGTTGTCTTGCTAAAAGCAAACTCTTGCCTCCATGGCATCTGGGCATGTGGTCTTGAACCTATGTTTGTCTCATATTGAAGCATGCACAATGTTGTCCTAAGTGTGGTTGGACCACCAATGTACTTTTGCATGTTTTATGTGCTCAACTTCAAGTCATCACTGGTGGCCTCACGTATCACTTGCTCCATGTACCTGTCAACTTACAGTCGGACTTGGTTCTTGTGCTTAGCTTTAGTGAGGGAATTTGCATCTTTTCACTCTCTTTTTTAGTTGCTAATTGTTTTGGCTCATCAACTCGTATTAGCACTATCGCTCTATCATTGCACCTTGCCTTTTTTCTTCTTCCTATTTCTTCTTCTCAGCTCCTATTCTTCCTTTGACTCTCATTTTGCCTGTTGTGATCTCAATTTTGCTACCTGCAAGCTCTGATCTTTTCTTTTCCTCTGCTCTGTTGTCTGTGTCATGTGCTTCCTTTTGCTTCTTTTGTCAAAGATTCCTACATAAAGACTAAGTGTGATTTTTCTCTGTAGCTTTGCCCTCCCTCTATTATGTCAGTGATTTCCTCTTTCCCTAATCTTATACTGGCTTGTTGCCTTCTGCCACTACTGCTGGTTTTTCTGCCAAGTTACTGTTGATTCCTTTTCTGTAAACAGTTGGGCATATTCAAATATTGGAAATTAACTTTGTGCTTGCTCAACTGATTCCCTAATTCTTCTCTCAGTAATCACTCTTGAAGCAGCTCTCTTTGGTGCCATGGTACAATGACTGCTAGAGAGAAGCACTTCATGAGTGTGGTACTTGGGGGATAGAATGGACACTCATGGAAATGATACATTAGCTATTGAGAATCTAACTTTACAACATGATCAAGCAACAAACAAGGAATCTGGTGAGAGGAAATGCACAATTTTGACTGATAAGGGGTGATTGACTTACTATGTGAACTTCACACTACATAGTCCTGACAGTCAGTGTGGAAGCCTACTAACTCAAACTACGCATGCACAATTCAGTGTGGGACAGGGCCTATGAGAGACTATGCATTGTGCCGTCTCAGTGACCAAGTTGGGATATTGGCTTCTGGAACTGCGTAGTGCGCAGTTGGCCTAGGATAGCCTCTACACAATTCTAGATACCAAGGTAGAGGCCTTGAGTTTTCAAATTGCGCAGTTCATGTAAGTGAATGTGAGACCCGGGTAGGGGGAGCCCAAATCTATCCATGGGAGTGTGAAAACAAGAATATTTGAAGGATCATGTGAGGATGACTGCAGATTTGACTTAATGTAGATGTATGCATCTAAGACAAGTGCAACAATGGATCAAACTGAAGGAACACGAAGCATGCGAAGGGAGTCATCGCATCAGGTACTGTTGGTGGAAAAACGGGAAAACTCATGCGACGCTTCGAGAAGGCAATCTATAACTTGAAATAGCACTTCTATAAGCTAAAAACCAGTTAAAATTCTAGCAGCCATTCAACAAAATGAGTGAAACAACACTCTCTCAAGCTAAACAAACAAAAGCCACAAAAAAGTGGCAAAAGGCAATAAAGAAAAATGCACCCTGAAAAGCAATGACAATGCTCTGAAGGCTCCTTGATCTCCTATAGAAGCTATGGATTGATGGCTGAATGCATAAGTGAGATCTAGAGGCATCCATTACATAGATTTGATCAAATGGAGTTCATGACGCATATGCTTGAGATTAAGGACAACAATGAAACTTAGTAGAAACTTCTAAAGATGGAAATATGTCACCTTTGAGAAGCTAATAATAGATTCCCTACTTCCCTGGGATGCTTTTCCTCTTAACTTCTTGTCTTTCAGGAACCCTGCCATGCACTTCCCGAAAATATTGCATAGTTTTGGGGAGGACCATGGCAACTCTCCGGTTCATGCACTCCAGTTTCTGAGAACAATATCGTTCTGTCCAATTTATGGGCTAAGTGGATCTAGGTTTCCTCTCAGGCTCCACGCAATTTCCTAGCTGAAGGAGGGTTGTTAGCTAGCTCTGTACAATTTTGGACTTGAGTGCTCACTATGGGTTTGGACTATGCAATTCTTCGATTGAAGGCTATTTGTCAGCTACCTCTGCACAATTCTAGAGCTGAAGACTCACATGATGGTTTGGACAGCTTTGCATAGTTTCCCATCTAAAGACAAGTTGTTAGTTGGTCTGTACAATTCTGGAGTCGAAGCTGACTACTGGGTTGCACTACACATTTCTTGAGAGAAAGGTTGGTTTCCCTCAAGGATTGTGCAAATCATCAAGGAAGTGCAAGAAACAGATTGCAACCAACTCATGGGGTTAGCTTGTGGTTAGACAAAAAAGAAATTAAGTGAACACAAGCCGTAAAAAAAATATAAACTCAAATGAAAGCATAAGTACCTCAGCGGTGCAAGACAAGCTGCTGAGATTTTACTAGGGAGGCTCCAAAATGATGTGAAGGAAAAATTTTGGAGGGTGGTTGTAGCCACTACAACACACCATTGTTCCATATTTCAAGCATGAATGTGGGACTCAAACCAAAAGAACCAACCAGTGCATATTGAGGCTAAACGACCTCACCCTCATCAACAGAAACTGGGCTTTACTGTAATCGATCCCAAATCACTAGTCCAACACAATGAACACATAGTATTAGGATTTTCCATGCTCCACCCAATCACTAGGCCAAATAATCAGGGATGCCACTAGATTTCTCTACCTACAGTGTGAGGAATTTTAGTGTCTCCTAGTCTCTCAGGCTTTACTGCAATCTAAATATGGACCACTAGGCCCTAAACTGAGACCCACTCTCTAGGCTTTACTGCATATCCCAAAACTGGGATTACTAGGCCCAACGGAGATCAAACCACCTATTGGATTTACCATATATCCTACCATTCACCAGCAAGGATTCCCAGGTTATCTGAGGCAACAAAAAATACAGCTTTACCATAACCCAAAGTCTGGCTCAGGGGTTACTAGGCCATGTGTTCTATCATTTCAAAGATCCACCTCACTCAGCATCGAATCCATTTAGAAATCCAACTCAACCAAAACATGAGAACCCCATCACACCATGGCTATCTGGAAATGGTAAGGCTAGGCTAAAAACACTGTTACACTTGGAAAAACCCATGCCATGATAGAAAAGAACCACATGAAATATAGCAAGGAAAATACAGATGCAAGTCAATACATGTAATGAAGCCTGTTGTAGCTTCTTGATCCTTCCTTTCCCTGCTTTATCTTTGCTTTCTCTTACCTTCTTTTCCTTTCTTGATCCAATGCAAAATTGTTCCAGGAAACTCTAAGTGTCCAAGAGTATGATAGAGAGAGATAGAATAATGAGAGATCTCCAAAACTTAACTGAAAAAAGGTTCCAAAATGATCCTCAGAATCCTTTTTATGAATGAGGCCTATATTTTCTTCATTTTCCATTAATTTCCTTAATTTTCCTCCTCACATGCAACCTATGACCTTTCACCTCCATTTTCTCCTAATTTCCATTATTCTAATAAATAATTATGCCAAAAATGTCATTTTGCCTTTCCAAAGCCTTAGCCATCACCTTTGCCAATTTCCATAACCATAAACAACAAAATAAACACCCACACTAGGATGTCTTGCCCAACATTTAGCTTGGAATATGTGTCCCATCATCTATGGCCTTATATATATATATTTACATGAATTTTTAACCAGGGTTGTTACAGAACCCTCCCCCTTGGGGGAACACCATTCTTGGTGTTCAATGACACCTATAACCAACAAGACTGCTAAAAAAAACATATTGTGCATGGAGCTTTATAACACAACTCATTACGGTATTTACAATAACCACATATACACATATGCACATTTCCTAAATCAAAAAATAAAAATATACAATGGCCATATCAATCAAAAAGGGAATCTAGAGGCTCACACCTCCACCCTCAAAAGTAGTACCAGGATTCATCTCCTTCCCAGGAAGTCTAGAATCCACCGCCATAGTGAAAGTTGCATCCAATGTCCAGCACTACAATCCTGCGCCACTTGGCCCCTCAGTGAATAGTTACCGACTCATTGTTCTAGGGCACACTCCCAATGTGCATTTGATTCCATCTGGCCATGCTCATGACCAAAACAAATATATCCCAGACCTTCCCTTCTCTACTACACAGTCCCTTGGGAAATCTAGTCACCCCTTTCGTGTTGTCACTCACCTTCCAAGTTCCCTAGCATCCCCTATCCTAGGAAATCCATCCCTTGGAAAGGCTTCCTTGCATCAGAAGATCAAAAAATCAAGTCATATACCTGCCTCAAAACCATCATATCGGTCATAGCATGCTCATGGAAATCAATGGGCATTATTGGGTACTAGTGTCCCACAATGGCCTTGCTCTTGAAGTACTCTACCAGCATACTGCTGCATGTTCTAATTTCGTTTGCTGCTGCTGCCAATTCTTGCAGTTGATTTCAACCATACAACTGGACATGTTCATGCATTCATGTTCCAAGCACATAATTTCCATTAGATTCAAAAAAATATAAATAACCTCAAGTCATACCTCATTGGTAGCTCGTCAATAAGGTATACTTGCAATCCTGTTTACTTCCTGTCACAACAAGTCAAACTAGTATCTTTGATCAAAACAACATATATAAACACATCACATCTGGTTAGCTCAAGACACAACCATCATAAATCACATGTAACCATCATAAACCAAAATCATAGATCACATATAATCATTATATACCATAATCATAAATCACAGGCATAATAAAATAGAAATAAAATAATGATACTTATCCTTTCATCAATCCTTAGCTTCTACCTTTTTCTTTATTTTGTATGCTCTCTGGATTGGTTTCCACACCAGAAAAACACCCAGTGCCTTCTCCTCAACCATGTGCAGATACACATAGTGTGCATCACACACATACAACTATACACATCATACAACACCATGCAATACATGCATCTACACTAGTACCATATGTACTACATGTACACAGTACCACATCTACACTGCAACCACCTTCACAACGTGTGCACAACATCACATGTACACGGCACCACCTACATAATGTGTACACAATGCCACATGTACACTGCACCATTGTACAATGTATACACAATACCACATGTACACAGTATGACATGCAAGACATGTATGTGACGCCATATGTACACAACACCACATGCACAACATGTACACATCACCACCTGCACATGGCACCACTTGTACAACATGTACATAGCACCCCATGCACACAACACCATATGTACATAGCGCCACATGTACAACATGCATGCAACACCACCTGTACATAGCACTGCATATCCAACATATACATAACATCATCTATACACAACATTTCATATCCAATCATGTGCACAACACCATATGCAATATTCGCACAACACTATATGTACCATCTTGTACATAACATTGCATAAACAACATGTACACATGCTATATATACATAACACCGCATGTGCACACATCATAGATGAAACATGTACAACATTTACAACATATGAACAACAATAGTACCACACATCCAAAACCACATTGTTGTTACCAAGAAACCTTGCTTCCAGTATCTTATCCATGCTTATCCTAGCATGCCACAGACCACACTGCTTTCATTTTACTGATGTATCCCTCGGTATAACTTATCCATAACATAATCATAGGCATAATACAAGAATACAATATAAATTGATATTCACATGATATTTCCCTCATATATTTGTCATGACTACTCTTCCCACTTGATTCCTCGTATCTAGGAACTTCTCCATGCCATTTTCTTGCATAACCAATCATTCTGCCACAAGAATGATTCTTGATGATCTGTTGGATAGTGACATAGATACATGGATACATACATACATATACGTAAACATTAGCATAAACAATCATGCTCATGTGAGACAACGATATGCATACATACACATATATACACAAATGTTAGCATTAATAATCATGATTGATGAAGACCCTATAAAACATGACATACATACACACCTACATGTATACATATATAAACATCAACATAATCATGATCATAACACAATTACCAGATATCAAGGTCAAGTTTTAAGAGAACTTCCTTTATTCATGCAACACATGTGCAACATTAAGAATAGTCGTTCCCAATATAGCCATGGCATCTAATGCCTCAAATCCATTTACTTTACCCTTTTTGTTACCTTTCTCATGACTTTACTGCCACTGTCTATTTACCACAACGAACCCATCTAGTCCAACGACTATCATAATCTTACATTCCGTTGCACTTACTCAAGCACCAAGCTTCATTTGTGTCTTACATTTCCTATTGGGTACCACACAGCTCTTCCTGAGCTCCATTAACTTTCCTCTTTCCCAAACAATTCCCAGGACTCAAAACATAAAAGGTAATACAATAAAAAACAATAATAAAACCATGGAAAGCCACAACAATATGACACCACAAACAAAGTGGTATAGACATACACTATACATAAAAAAAAACCAATAAAGCACAACAAATCACGAAATACCAAAGGCACAAGACTGACAACAAACACCATGACTCAATCCCCATGGTTCCCAGTGATTCCAAAGGAAATCTCAACCTGAGCCTTCTTCAAGATTTGATGGCAGTCTCTTTGCCATGCAATCTTTTACATCATACTGGCATAGCCACATAATTGTCAGTGCATAAATAAATATAGAAATACACTAGTTAGCTTACCTTGCTATGCCAAACACTTTTCTTGCAACTGAACACATCCATGCCATCTCTCAAGGGACTCCAATTCCCTTAACAGATCCACCTATAACTAGAGACTAGCTAATATACCTTTCAAGTACATGTTTATGAATCCAACACATATCCACATAATTTCAGATAATATTAAGGTTAATAAGGCTTCCTATATGCGAATCACTCATTCATTTTGAATTAGGGTTTCCAAACATAGCCAAAGGAGTTTTTGCTCAATTCCTTTCTTTTTCCCTTTTTACCTTGATGCAATCAAGTCTTATTATGTGATTTCATATCACCTAACTGTTATAGTATATAGTATATCAACTATTACCTTGTCATGCTAATACCAACCATGTTTCCTCCAACTGCTCACACATGTCAACCACATGTTCCAAATATCTAGATAATAATATCTATCAATTTTAAATAAACCTTTACCAAGACCAACAATCATGTCATAATCCATAGTCAACTCATAGTCATTAGACATAACGCTACAAACATCACCTACTACACTCAAGTACATATCAACTGTCTCAACACATATGCATAAGTACAACCATCTTAAAACAATATCATTTTAACACATACTCATATTATGCAATTCATCAAACATTCAACCAAATTGCAACCATACAATGTCAAATAAATCAACTAGACAACGTAATCAAACAGTCAAGTACCAAATATATGACAATCAAATGTATACCTTAATGTATCTTAGGGGAGGCGATCTTGTCTACACAATCAATCTAGGTTAGCATGATACAACTTCGCAACATATCAACTCAATCACAAATCATGATATCCATAACAGTAACTAACTAACATGTTCACATCATAAGCTCATAAGCATTTGTTGTTCATGCATAATAGTCACATATGTATGATCATTCTAGATTAGTACAACACCATATCACATATGTATGAACACATGTAGTCGAGCATAAGCGATCAATACTTATAACCAACCTACAAGATTGATACATGTAATCAAATGTACAAGAATGCAACCTAACATACAAGGATGTAATCAAGTGACATATAATCAACATGTAAGTGACATACAAAAATATGTAACTAGTCACATACTCATGACGATGCATTCCACAAAATCCACATCAAGTTCCTCAAAAAAAACCTTACTACAACCATAATCATCATTATGCAATGCAACAAGCAGATGGAATGCAAGCATAAGAGACACACATGCAACTGACATGCATGCATGACCAACACACATAGCCCATCCAGTTCGAGGGGTGACCCATCCTTTGATAATACTATGTAACACCCTCCTCCCACATCCACCCAAGTAACCTTCCCAACTGGGGTAAACATGAGACTAGAGGCTACTATGATCATATTCAACCTCCTATGTGACCTTAAGGAAGTGGAATCGATGGAACATCACACACAATCATCCAACATCATAAACAAAACCCTCAGGAGACAAGTCAGCTACTTAGGCAACCTGTCCCTCGGTCCCACTATTGTTGTAGATCTCTTAGGCCATATTCTCTCTCATTTTATGGGAAAGGGATCAACCAACAACCTAAATTTGCTCTCACAGGCTTTCCTACTAGTGACTAGAGAGAAAAATTGCCAGTTTTATGCCACCGACCCCGGGATTTAAGTCACATTTTCAGGCCCATGGCCCAGACTGCTACCCAAAATGGAGTGATAGCTTTAAATCATAAAAAATATAGGGAAACAATGATGCAAAAGAAATAAGTTGAACAATACCGTAACAAGACCCCTACTAGCCATGCTAGGCATTTCGTCAAACATATCATCAACATGTAACCTATAGGTGTAAACAACAGGATTAAGTGTAGGGATCTCATACTTATCTAAGAATCATTATGAACCATTTTTCCCTCATGTCATTTGTTGCATTATCATCTATTGGGTCATAGACACATTATCCATTCATATACAAGTAAAAACATGCTAAGAGCCATACATAACTATTGTCATAAATGTACATATAACCAACATAATAGGAACAAAATTACCATAAACATATCAGCCATAAAAATCAACATATACATCAATACATTTACACATGAAAATCAAGGGAATGAATTTCTCATTAATGAATGCAATAAACCAACTGGAGATGGGACTACCATGTTCCCCCTGACCATAAATTGGCTAAGCCAAGTCTCTCTTCATCCAATCACCCTCGTGCCATATTCCAAGCATGAATGTGGGATTCAAACCAAAAGAACCAACCAGGGCATACCGAGGTTAAGCCACCTCACCCTCATCAACAAAAACTAGGCTTTACCCTAATCCATCTCAGATCACTAGGCCAACACAATGAACACATCGTAATAGGCTTTACCGTGATCTCAACACGATCACTAGGCCAAACAAGCATGGATACCACTGGATTTCTCCACCTACATCATGAGGAATTTTCATGTCTCCTAGTCTCTGAGGCTTTACCCCAATCCAAACCTAGATCATTAGGCCCTAAACTGAGACCCACTCTCTAGGATTTACTACATATCCTAAACCTAGGATTACTAGGCCCAATGAAGAGCAAACCACCTCTTGGCTTTACCGTATATCCTGCCATTCACCGGCAAGGATTCCTAGGCCATATGAGGCAACAAAAAATTTAGCTTTACCGCAACCCACAATTTGTCTCAGGGATTACTAGGCCACGTGTTCTATCATTTCAGAGATCCACCTCACTCAGCTTCAAATCCATTCGACAATCCAGCTCAATCAAAACATGAGAACCCCATCACACCATGGCTATCCAGAAATGGAAAGGCTAGGCTAAAAACACTGTTACACCTAGAAAAACCCATGTCATGATAGAAAAGAACCACATGAAATGCCATGCATGCCAAATCTAGCAAGGAAAATACACATGCAAGTTGCTACCTGTAATGAATCTTATTGTAGCTGCTTGATTCTACCTTTCCCTGCTTGATATTTGCTTTCTCTTGCCTTCTTTGCCTTTCTTGATCCAATGTCAAAATTTCTCCAAGAAACTTTGTCCAAGAGTCTAAGAGAGAGAGAGAATAATGAGAGAGCTCCAAAACTCAACTAACAAAAGGTTACCAATTGATCCTCATAAGCCTTTTTATGAATGAGGCCTCTATTTTCTTCATTTCAAGTTATTTTCCTTCATTTTCCTCCTCACATGCAACCTATGACTTTTCACCTCCCTTTTCTCCTAATTTCCATTATTTTCATATATAATTGTGCCAAAAATGCCATTTTGCCTTTCCAAAGCCTTAGCCATTTCCTTTTCCAATTTCCTTAGCCATAAACAACCAAATGAACACCCACACTAGGATGTCTTACCCAACATTTAGCTTGGAATACATGTCCCATCATCTGTGGCCTTATATATATTTATACATCAATTTTTAATGAGGTTTGTTACAATATTTAATTTCCTCTTGGCATATTTTAATTTCTAAAGGACTCATTAATGTTGCAAAAGCCTTTTGTGGGATAATTATTCCAATGGATCATATGGAAGTTTCACAAAATATTTCTCTCTATGCCAAAAAGCATTATGGAATTCTAAAGTGCAATCTTCTCTTATTTTTCTTAATATTTCCTTAAGAACATTTTTTGAATGCAGTTCTACGTAGTAGATGTTGCGTTCCATTTTATCTTGGTCTACCAAAGATTTCAGAGACTACAAAGACTTGTTTTGTTTTTCCTTTTCTTCAGCAATTTTTCTCTTACAGAAACTATCTCTTTACATTGGTGTCTGAACTTGCTAACTATCTATATGGAATATAAATTCATGCCTTTTTACATCAAAAGTGACTAGGATAACCATCTTAATAAAATAAGATCCAAAGATGAAGTCATGTTCAATTTCCTATACACCATAAAATACAACTTCTAACTTTTTCCCTTCAATTTCTATTGACTAAGGATCGTTTTCACTAAAAATAATTATTTCAATCTTATTTACAGCAGTTCCTATGAATCTAGTTTCTTTCCACAGATATGCAGGGATGACTTGTTTCCTCATCAGATTGAGCTTTTCCCCTGAGTCTACCAGACAATCAATCTGGTGTGGTTTCCTATTATCTAGATGAATCCAAACTTTTATGAATAACTTAACTCCTATAAAGAATAATGTAGGATTTTCTTGTTTTAGGCCCATTATGCTATTCTTATCAGTTCTAGGTCCTTCCTTTTTAAGTTCAATTCCTCTATTCTTTATTTTGTATTCAACTTTATAGTTTGGATCTATATTTATTTCATCATAGGCCCTGGATATTTCTTCATCTGAGGAGATAATTTATTCTAGCTTGATAGCTTCTAATAAGCTTTTAAGATCTTTGACTTTTTCTATAGTTTATTTATCTATTTTCTTTCATTCTTCAATTTGGACTAGTAAAAGAGCTTCTTTGTCTCTTCTAAACTATTACCTATCATAATATTTGTAGAGGTGTGAACAAAGATCAACAATATTGTAGAAAATTGGATTTGCCTTGTAGTGTGAGTAGCTAGAACTTTGAGGATGTTGGGAGATAGGTCTAGCCAATTGTTGTAAGAGCAGATTTCTTTCAGCTCTTAATGCAATACTTTCTTTTACTTTCCAAATAGGAAGAGTACCTAACTTTTGATGGATTTCTTCTATTCTTTCTTCAAGAATTTTTTGTTTGGTGGTAATAAACATGAATATCCCATACTGTGTTCTTGGAGTTTGTAGATTTTGGCAGTATTCTTCAAAGCTTGGATATTGGGAATTTTTAGAAGGAATTGTCAGGTAATTATAACCCTCCCAATTTTTTGGATCCATAAGACAAAATTGATCTACAAGGTGTTAAATATCTGAATTAGAAGAAGAATTGGAGGAAGAATCACTATCTTCATTAGTGGGAATAAGGATAATATCATCTAATTGTGGAGGTGGAGTAGTAGAATCAACGAAATAGAGATCCCACCATTCTAGATTAAGGTCTTCAGTGAAAATGGCATAAATATGTGGGTTTTTTGTTTTCTTGGGAAACTTATTTTCCCAATGTCCCAATTTATTGCAATTATAACCAAGAGCAGATTTTCTTGGGGAAAATCATCTTTTGAGAGTAGGTATCTTTTGAAAAGAGTGTTTATGGTAGGGATCTTATAGTATTTAGCAAGAAGATCAAGAGCCCAATTGGACTTAAAATAGTAATTCTTATATGTTTTATTCTTACATTTGGATCATTTATAGTAGTAGGATTCATAATTGATGCATTGATGTCCTTGTTGAAAGCACCATATCCCCACTCTAACATTTTCCCCACATTTTTGCACAAAGAAGGAGTAAACATATTATTAAACCTTTTAACATATTTTGATCCTCTCTTCTCAAGGAAGTGTTCTTGAATCACTACATCTATATGATAGTCTACCATGGCAAGGGTCATGCCTTGCAACTTTATATCCTTATCCTTAAAGTATTACTCTACTGCATTTGGAAGGGAGCCTAGAAAACTGCAAATGTAATATTTGATATAAGTAGGATCTGTGGCTTTCCCTTCTCCTACGATCAATATGTTCATGTAAAAATAATATTTATGCTTAAGAGATAAATCTCCTATTCTTTGAGACATGAAGAGATACTAAAGATGCTCTACATCTAATCCAACTTTTTTAGCACCTTAGAATTGTAGACCCAAGGCTTCAAGTAAATCAGTGTTTGCAGTGGGGGAGTTTAGGAATTCATCTTTGGTTGTTTGAGGCAACTAGTGCCACCATCCCCATGCAAGGCCAATAAACCCTTCAATGAGTATATTAGCCATATGCCCTAGAGAAATGGTATTGTCTTCATCCTTTTTAGCAATACTCCAATTTCCCACAAGTTGTAATGCTTCTTTAATTTATTATCTATTTTGACATCCTATGTTAAGTATAGGATGCTATTTCATTGTGGTTATAAGTCTATTCATTCTTCTAATCCCAAGGCTCCATATATTATTTAGCTTTGATGTGTTTGCAGAGGCTTCCCTCATGGTTTCCTCAAACCCTTCAGGACCTTCAATTCCTAAGGCTAGAAGATCTAGATATTTTTGTTTATTTCGAAACAAAGGATACCATTGACTAACTATAGCCATGTATTTCAGATTATTGGAGAACAAATTGTTAGATATCTCGAAATTCCATTTAGGTTATGTTATCACTCAGGTTGTTCCCCAAAACTTGTGAGAAAAGGGAATACGGCCAAGGTAACCACTAACCAATCTTTTAGATGCAATTTCTAGCCAAACTATATCCAAAGAGGGCTCTCTCCTTATAATTTTAACTTTGTTTTTGAAGTTTTTATGCTAGATATGATGTGTAGAGGTCTGTTTTAATTTTGCTTGGATGGTGATTTCAAACAGAGGTAGGATGCAAGTATGAAAGAGTTTATTCCATTGGGAAATGGAGTCTATGAAGATGGACCGCTGAGTGTGTTTCTGTGACGATGGGCAATACTAAAAGCAAGATAATCAATTTTGGAACAATATTGAAACCTAGTGATTGATGGGATGTAAGCCAGGGGGTAAAGGGTAGTCAAGAATCCATTATCATGGTGGCAGAGGGAAGGTGCATGAATATTTTCGAGGACTAGTGAAGAATTCCTTGGCAATTTTTCAAAATGAAAGAATCAGTAGAAACAGAAGCATTTAAGAATTTCTGTTTATGCTAGTTCTGAAGAAAACATAAATAACAACAGGAATTGAACACAGAGTGTATTTAAACAAGTTCTGGGCTATTCTTTTTCCCTATTGTTAAGATTATGAAACATACATGAAATTCGCAAAACATAGAAAACACAAAGACACAGTTTAGAATAACTTATTGATCCAATGAAAGACACAGGAATTCTATAGTAGAGCTCAGAATCATCAAATCCACAGTCAGAAGGTCCAGCAGCAATGCATTTCAATAGCCTTTGTATTAAGAAATATCAGAGTTACAGCGCAGTCCAAGGGGAGAATCACCAACCCCAAATACATTCCTTGGGGAGGTATTTATAACAAAGATATTTACAAAATATCTTGTAGATAAGATATGAAGCAATAACTTAGTTTACCTACTCTATCAGAGAAATAAATGCAGAAATAGAGGTAGGAGTTATTGTGGCTGTGCTGGCTGCTTTAACTGATGAGATATTTTATAATTTTTAACCCAGGATTTCGGCTGGTAGTTGTGTCTTTAATTTTCATTCCTGTGTTGCTGTCCTTATCTTTTCACCTGCTCTTGATTTATCTTTAATTTGTCCTGATCCTCGCTTGAGCTCCTTCCTTCATATCTGCCACATGTCTTGCTATTTGACCAAGTGTATGTAGGCAGAAAGATCAAAATTACCTAGGCAAAACTTCCAGCATACTCTGCCACCACTGTTATGTAGGCAACTGATGTCTTTGTATTTTTACAAGTATTTCATCAGCCTCAGTATACCTGTAAAAGTTAGGCTTGACTTCAAAAAGATGATTTATTTCTTGTTCTATAAAAAACAAAATTTCCAATTTTTCATACAAGCTCTGTCCAGAAGGAGGTCATGTGTCTTCTGAGCTACTAGATGATGCAGTGATCTGATTTGTTACATACATGTTTACCCTGTGAGCATACTGTTGATATGATAACAGTTTTTTATTGCTTGTTAGTAAACTGGGTAGACCCTTCTGCTGCAAGTTTGTGAATTTATCTGTGAAGGCATTAATGTCCATTTGCATCTCTTGACACTTCCTTTCCAAAGTCTGTATAAAATTTCTCATTGTTAGCACCTTCTTTACTGTCAAAATGGTGCCTGTCCTATCAGTGATCTCCAAAGCTGCTAATTGTTCCTTAGTATTGGTATTCAAAAAATGGATGAACCTATTGGCCTGCTCAGGAATATTTCCTAATGATGCCCTGGCCCTTTGAATTTGCTCTTGTGCTCTTTCTATCAATTCAATTTGTTCATAGATTGTTTGAATTGAGTACCATTGGTCAGTAATGGACCGGCCAATCTTGGTCCACAAGATCATTTTAATATCTGCTAGAGGTTTATGTAAGGTGAGATCCTTTTCCAATGATTTCACCTTGTTCTCCAGGGTCTTTACTTCTCTAGTTTTTTCTGCCACTGTTATTTTTGACTTGTCATAGCTCACCTCTAATTTGGCTAGTTTTTATTTTGCCTCTTTGAGCTCTGACATTTGAGCTTCTAGCTCTTTCACTACTTTCATCATTTCTTCCATCTTCATGCTGGTCTCTGGCTCTGTTGTTGGTGCTGTTGTAGCATATGTAGTTTCTATATCTGTTGTTGATGCTGGGATGGTAGGAGGGACTGTTGTTGTACCTATGGGGGGAGCAGTGGCACTTGTTGGAGTTTCTTTAGGTGGATAGGAGGTCGACTCTCCCTGCTTCTCTTTAATGGCCTTCTCCAATGCTTGCTTTGTTTCTACCAACCTCTCATTCATTCTCATCAGAAAACTTACCATTTCCTCTTCCTCTTTCTATTGTGCAACTTCTGTAGTTTGTGGATGCACTGTAATTGGAAACTTTAATTGCCTTTTGAGCGCTGCAATGTCGTCCTCCTTCTTCTTGATCAATGCTTTGATGCCCTTTGCATCCTTAGGATTATGCCCAAGCTTGATGATGATCTCTTCTAAGGACTTAATCTTCTTGTCCTTAGCTAAGGAGGAAGCCTTCTCCAGTTCTAATTGGGAAAAGGTATTATGCAATGAATTTTACAGTTTGTGAGCAAGAAATGCCTTATTTGCCAAGGTGGCATACACCATCTCCCAAGTTTGTTTATGTAACTCAATCTGGTCAATTGGATGAATGTCTTTGGAGAAAACTTCCAGATTGGTTCTTATATAATCAGCAGCTGACTGGGGTTGTTGTGTCTTGGGTTTGAAATGGCTGAGGATCATTTCCTTTTCCTGAATATCATAAGCAATCATTAGCCTTTGTTGATTGGTAGGTGTTGTCCTCATCAGTTGATTATAAAGTTGCATCCTTACTGGATCATTTCTAGCTTTTATATCAGTAAAATTTTTCTTGATATCTGAGCTTTGTTTGCTTTAAGGCCTGGTGGATGAAACTTCCACGCTATGTTGCCTCTCTAGCTCTTACTGGAATGAGCTAGCTGAGGTGCCAGGTAATGGAGATGTTTGCTGCTCAGTTCTTTCCTGATTTCTCATGGTGCTTGTGGTATCTTCCACAAATTCCTCCTTTGAATAGGGATTCAGCCTCTGCCTCTTATCTTCTGGTTGTTCTGATGGTCCACTGGCAGGGGCATCCTCTTCTCTGTCTCTCTTTCTGCTCTTTTCCTCATTTTGAGGAGTCTGTAGAATAGGGGCTTCGGATGCCTTGGTTTGAGCTGGGGGAGCTTGCCCTTCTCCCTGTTCTTTTGTTGTGGTGGGCTGACCAGCCATGGTTTGCTGTTATGTATCCATTACTTCCTTGCCCTTTGCTGTTGAGCTGGCCTTTCATGCTGCTTGCTCTGAGCTCTCAACAAAAGATGTATCACCTCCAATGTGTTGGGGCAGCTTGAAGGGTACCTGTCCAAAAGAGTCCAGGTCAAGTGTTTTTCAAGCTCTTTCATTTCCTTTTCCAATTGCTCTTCTCCAGTCATCTCTTCAAACAATGTGCCCTCTAGCCACTCTTGTTGATTAGCATATTGCTGGATTTCAGGGATTGGACAATGAACATATGCTAGTAGCTTATTTTTGACTTTCCTATAGCTTATAAAATGATTGGGTTCATATGGTGCCCAATAGAAACTCTATTTTAGTCTGTCTTTTCCCTAAAATCTCATCAGCCTCTAGCTAGGCTTCCCTCTTATTGAAGGTGAAAGGGCCCAGTTGATTCCTTATTTTAAGTTGTGCCTTTTTCTTGGCCTCACAGAAATGGATTACATCTGCTTGGATGAATTGTCTAATGTATTCCAGGGCAAACAATCGCATTGGCACATATTTTGGCAATTTATAGGGGCTCATCTCATAGCCATATATCCGGATCAGAGTGTGATTTTGGTAAAAGTACCAGTCACTTATGCTATAGCTCTTGGAGAGCTGTAGAATTCTCTGCATTTCACCAGAAAATCTGTCTAGAGGACTTGTTATCAGTAAAGAGGTGGCTAGATATATGAATAGATCAATAAATTCAAAACAAGTGTAAGGAGAATAGTAGACATGGTGGAAGGCTGGGGTCTAGAAGATTATAGACCTTGGCTCTCCCTTGACATCAAATTTTATGAGGGGAACTTGAAAACTATGTGGCTGATAGTAGAGAAATAAATGATATATGTATGATGTGTATTAAAACACTCTTTCTCTGTCCATGCTCATGAATTGTTCATGGATCTTATCAGCCATGTAGGTGGCATAGTCATACCTGACAGCAGTGGGCTATCCTGGAGAAAAGATGGATAATAGGACCAATGTGGTTTCATCTACATACTCACTGGTTTTGAATCCCAGGATGTAGGCTATCATGTCAATAATAAACTTTCCTACTTCATTAAACCAAGTGTCCAGGTATGGAGGAGGTTCCTGTGGTTGACAATTGGGTTTCATAAATGTTTTGCCAATTCTGGTTATCTCTACACTTGGCAATTTGGCACCTTGGTCAAGCAGAAATCCCAAGGAAAGAGGAGTCAATGGTTCAGTTGGTTTGAAATGCAGCATCTCATTTATTGATTCAGGGGTGATATAGAATAGAACTGTCCCAGAAGGAGACATCACTGCCCTTTGAGTGGGCTCATAATTGGCATGGCATTGGTGAATGAGATCAGGAAAAACATTTACACAAGGAAGGTAGTACATGGGCATATTGGACTCCCAAATCCCAAAGATGTCAGTTTTGTTTCTATGGATGTTCCTGATCTCACAAAAGGCCTAGAGATGAGATTTGCTACCCATTATGTCATTAATCTAGAAATCCTTGTCAGCTAGGGGTAACCACTCCAGTTCTTTATGTGGGGCATTGAGAGGGGCCACATTGAGGGCTACTAGAGCAGGGGCTGCCATCTTTATAAGTTCTCAGGTGTTTTTGATTGAAATGTGGACTTTTACAGCAGCAGTGGGAAAAATAGAGGCCCTGGGGCTTTTTCCAGAGGATTTGCAAGTTGGAGTGCTTTGTTTTGACTCTGGTGGGCAGAATTTTAAGCAAAAGGATGAAGTTTGAAGGGTTCGTCTTGCAAGGGATGAGTAGCAATGGTTTCAAGGCCTTTCCTTTAGTAATTACTGACCAAACAGACCTTGAGCTCGGCCTAAATGGGAGAGATTTTGCTGATTGGGGCGGAATTGGCAGTTTCTATAGCAAAATGTGGGCAAACTAGTAGTTTCAGTGGGCAATTTTGCAGAGGGAAGTTAATCTGGGAGCTTGGGAGAAAGACTTAGGTGAATACTTGTTTTTCTTGGCTCACTGGGTGAATTGTACAGAGAGGTATGCAATGTGCAATTTTTTTAATGAATGGGTGGTCCTGGTGTGCTGATGTGGAGGCAGCAGGGTGAATTTTTGACAAGTTTCTAGGACTGCCCAGACAATTTTCACAGCACAAAAGTGAAATTCAGAGGGTTTTTCACAGGATGATGGTAAATACCTGTTTTCACAGTGCACTGGAGTTATTGGCTGGTTGGGAGATGATTTTCGCAGTGGGGCACCGAGCTATGGTGGTCGAGATGGCAGACTGAAGGTCTGCTGGTGAACTCGTCGTCGTTTGCATGCAAAAGCTCAGCAAAAATACACAATGAGAATGGTAAAAAACAAACAATTTTATGGCTTTTTTTTTTAAAAATCGGCTTTTTGGGTTTTTTGGCACCTTTTTTGATGGTGTCATCATGACGTGGACTTTTTGTCGTGTAGCCGGGTACGGAAGGTGATGTGACGGATGCCTTGGCACTAAGGTGGCAACGGTGATGTGGTGCTGACGTGGTTGTGACGTCATCGATGACCTCAGCAGCGGGGAGCGAGGGCGGTAAGTGGTTTTATCGCACCGCTTTTGGGGTGGCAGCGGTATTGAGCGAGGGGGTCGCGATACACGTGGGTGAGTGACGTGTGTCCTTGGTATGGCGATGAAACCACCATTTTCCCGGAACATAATGTTCGGGCGCTGGGGGCATCGCAATACGGTTCCCCACCGTTGGATCTGAGAGCCCCGATCCAATGGTCGACAGTGAATGGTAAGTTGCAGGGGCGCGGCATGGGGACCCACTTTGATATATTGGCTTTGTATAATGTTTTTGTGGGGTTTTGTAGTGTATTCAACGCTGGACTGCGACCGGTCGGTTTTTCATATAACCAAAGGTTAATATGAAACCCAAAGTTTTACGCGCGCTAAGGGTTATTATAAGGTTCCAGGTGAACCTTATAATTCCCGAAAATCCTTATCATATGGCTATATTGCCAAGGGTCAGGATATTTGTTTTTTGGGGATCTTTTATGTATTTATATACTAAGGGGAGGGAAAAAGTTATATAGGAGTTATATGGTAGAGTTAGGGGGTTAATATGACTATGTGGGATGGGTTTGTATGGTTTAGGCTGAGTTTATAGAGTGAAAACTTAGGCATGGGGGGAATGAAAAGATGCCAAGTGGTGAAGTTTAGGAAACTTTGGCAAAATGGAATAAAGACTTTTTACACAATAAATGTGGCTTGTTTTGCCTAGGTGAAAACATAGTTTCACTTAGTTGTTTCTATGAAATGAAGTGGACTAAAGGCAATGAGCAGATCCCATTGTCCTTGGTGGGAATGTTAGTAAGTGTTTCTTGGAAAAATTGGGGAGGGAAATTAGTCATGCTCCATTTTTTTTGTAACCACCTTGTCATGGAACCTTATGATTTTTATGAGATTAAACTTGTTCCAAAGGAGAAAAATTGCTCATAGACCTGCTCCTCCCACATCAAAACTGCCTACCCAGCCTAGTACACCTGACATTTTTTCTTCATTTTCATTGGGTGCATTTGAACTAGCAACCCTGATTTTTCTCTTTTCTTTTAGCTGCCCTCCTATCTAAGTCTACCCTTATTTCTTCCAGGGCTCAGATTAAGCTGTTGAGACCCTTTGCTTCTCTACCTAACTACTCTGCCAAACTTAAACTGTTTGTGCAGACCTTTATTCTCTATTCTAAGACAAGTAAATTCAAACATGATCTAGCCAAGATTAGGCTTTCTGGCTAATCATCGACTGTGGCAAGAGTTAACCACCTATACATAGTGAAAATTCATCAAAATATGGAACCTTTGCAGCATGAAAAGAATGAACATTTTTGGCACTTCTCCAGTCAATCATGAAATATGAAACCTATTGGTATAGGAAGCTAATAGTGGCTCCACTTGGGGATGGATTTTCCTAGTGAAAAGTCAAGAACAGCAGGTCAGATGGCCTTATATTTAGTTCTTTGATGTATTCTGAAATTTCTCCTTTGTTGTTCACAAAATGGCTCCTCTGCAATGCGTATTTCTCATGAACTCATTCCAAAAATTGCAGCTCTATTTTGGTAACTCTATTTGATTATTTCTCATCATTTTCATAGCTCCAAAGTTTGATTCTTTAGCTTCTTCTGATAGGCTAAAAATGCAATATCCAAAGGTGACACAATTCCTTGCCTTTTCCTCAAAATTTGTTGTAACTTATTCCCTATCATATCGCTGTAATAGACTACAGAAAGTAAACACTACTATGTACAAATTGAAGTGCTGCTATTTTTAACAAAGTGGCTGAAATAATGCTTCAGCATTCTGCCATTGACTGGTCCACCATCTGCCTCTGTACCATCCGTACTTTCCAAAAAGTAGGTGTTGTTTCCTTATACAGTCTGAATGATAAATGGTCCTCTCCATAAGAAATCAAATTTTCCATGTTTTCCTCTATCTTCTCTTCTGGAATCCCACTTTAAAACTTTATCCCCAATGAAAAAATCCTCTGCTTTGGTTCTTTTATCAAATATCTTTTTAAGATTTTCTTGTAGAACTTGAGCTCTGTGATAGACCTCCTCTCTTGTTTTTTGCAAGTGAATAGTTTGATTGATCCTTCTCTGAATATCATTAGGTTCTGCTTGTATCTCTTGTAGCAACTTTATCACTGGGATTCCCGAAGAAGAAGGGAATACTGCCTCCATTCCATAAACCAATTGATAGGGACTGGTCCCAATAGATCTCTTGGTGGTCAATCTGTCTGCCCATAGGGCATTCACAAGCTTTTTATGCCAGTTTTTGTTGTTCTCCTCCAAGACTTTCTTAATGATGTTGATCAAGCTCTTATTGGAGGATTCAGCTAGGCCATTACCTTGAGGGTAATAGGCTATGGAATGGCCCAAGGTAATGTGGTATTTATGACAGAAATTAATCATTTTCTTAGACTTAAAGGCAACAACATTGTCTGTAATAATTTTCTCTAGGCAGCCAAACCTAGACAAGATGTTGGTTTCAAGGAATTGAATGATTACTGAGTCATTGGCTTGCCTGCAAGGGATGGCCTCTATCCACTTGGTAAAATAGTCTGTAGCAGTCAAAATCCACTTGTGCTGGCCAGAGGATGAAGGGTGGATTTCCCCAATGAAGTCTAAACCCCATTATTGAAATGGTTTCTCAGTGGAAATGGGCTTGAGGGGCAGAGGCAACAACTTTTTCTTGCCTTCAAAAATTTGGCATTTGTGGCAAGAAGTTACATATTTTTTACATCAGTAAATAGGGTGGGCCAATAAAATCCAGCCCTTAGGATTTTATCAGCAGTTGATTTCCAGTATAAATGTCCACCACAATCTCCTGCATGAAATTCTTTAAGTACTTTGTCAGTTTCTTCTTTGATTAGACAATTTAATAAAACACGTTCATGGTTTTTCCAAAAGAGAACATGATCTAAAATGCAGAAATTGGAAGCTTTCATTTTCAAAATTCTTTTCTTAGTTCTGGATAATCCTGGAGGATCTTGCAGGTTTAATAATACAAAAGATATGTCAGCATACAAAGGTGATTGTAAAAAGGCTTGATTGATCTGTGGAGTCGCCATCTCCTGCTAGTTATCCATTTGATTTATGTCAAGGGCTTGAAAGTTAGTTTCAGTCATGAGTTTAGCTATTCCTTGTCCTTTTATCAGTTTTGTTGGTTTAATTTCAATGTCATATTCCAGTATGGTAGCTATCCATTTTCCCCTTTTGCGTTTAATGCCTTCTTGGGCCAGGATGTATTTAACAATAGTGTTGGGCACATAAGCAATCACATGAGAGTACAAGATGTAAACTCTAAAGTCCTTGATGGCCTTTACAAGTGCATATGCTTGTTTCTCCATGATTTGATATTTGAGTAGAGCATCTCTAAGGGCTTTACTAAAGAAGGCTATGGGTTTTTCACATCCCTGGTCATCTTTTTGGAGCAAGCCAGCAGCAATTGTATGTTCTGATGCAAATGATAATATGATAAAGTACTTGTCAAAATTGGGGCTTGTGAGAACTGGTGTTTGAGTCAAAGCTTTTTTTATTTCTTCAAAGGCTTGCTTAGTTTCCATTGTCCACTTAACCTTGAAGTCTTTTTTGAGCATGTTGTTCAGCAATCTTATTAGTTCAGCCAGATTTGGTATGAACCTTCTTAGAAAGTTGATTTTTCCCAAAAAGGCTTGTAGTTCTTTAATGTTTCTGGGGTGAGGGACTTGTAAGATGGCTTGTATTCTGTCTGGATCAATCCCAATGCCTTCTTTAGAGATGATATGGCCCAATAATTTTCCTTCTTCTAGGCCAAACAATGATTTCTTTGGATTTAGTGATATACCATATTTTCTGCAAATTAGGAATACTTTCCTGAGATGATCTAGGTGCTCTTGATCTGATTTGGAGAAAGCTGTAAGGTCATCTAGGTAAATGACTAAAAAGTCATGGATTTCTTTAGCAAAAGAAATATCCATGGCTCTTTGAAAAGTTGCTCCTACATTCTTGAGTCCAAAAGGCATTTTCACATATTTGAATGTTCCCCAAGGGGTTGTGAAAGCAGTTTTATCTTGGTCATCAGGGTGCATTAGGATTTGATTGAAGCCTGAGAATCCATCTAATAGTGATATCCTTGAAGCACCAACTACCATTTGCAAAATGTGATCCATTTTGGGCAAAGGGTAATTATCCTTTAAAGAGGCTTTGTTCAAATTTCTTAAATCAACACATAACCTTATCTCCCATGTCTTCTTTCTAGTGGGCACTAAATTTGAAACCCATTATGAGAATCTGATTGGAGCTATAATTCCAGCTTCATACATTCTCTTAACTTCTTTCTTAATCAAAGGGAGCAGCACAGGGTTGACCCTCTTAAGTTTTTGTTTGAAAGGTTTTTGGTTTTCTTTGAGAGGTATTGTGTGTTGGATTTCTGTAGTATCATAAGACTTTAGGTCCTCATAACTCCATGCAAAGACATCTTGAAATTCTTTGAACAATTCAATATACTTGAGCTTTTGGTTAGGAGGTAGAGCTTTGGACAATTTTATCATTTTGGGACTTTCTGCAGTTCCTAGATTACAGTCCTCAATTTCTGTGTTTAATGGCCGCATTTTAGGTTTCCTAGAGATATCATTTGAGTCAAAAATGTCCTCTAAAGGAGTGAGGCCTATAGGTAGAAAGTTATCCTTCAGCTCAATAACTTCGCATTCTACTGTAATTGCATCCTCACCTTCTTTTTTACTAATTTTCTATCGATCTGTTTTTAGTGAAATTGGTGGGATGTAGAATTTGGTTTGCTGTATCAGCAGAGATATGTGTTTCAACTTTGTCTATTTGATTTCTTTCCTCTATAGTGTTGGTATCCATTTTTGTGCTTGAGAAATCTTCTTTCAAAGTCAGGAAATTGTTGATTTGTGTGTCATTTTCAAACACCTGCCAATTTTTTACATTAACTGGCACTGCAGGTCTATGTTTTATTTCAGCAGTGAATAGGTGATTAGGCTTGAATGGCAATTTGCAAGTGCTTGCAAAAGTTGCTAGACTATGGGCATGCAGATTTTGATTACTTGGAATCTTGATCAGTTGGGATTCAAGAAAGGTGTTAGAATTTCCATTGTAGCAGCTGTTAGAGTCGGTCTAGTTATCCCTCCGTCAGAGATCAAAGCTCTTTTTTGCATTTCATGTTTAGGTGTCCCATCAGTTTCGATCAGTTGAATTTCGTTAGGCATGTCATAACTCTGACGGAATGGTTTGTGTCTATTTCGAAACATTTCAGTCTATAAGGCAGAATCTTCATAAAATCTCTCAAGAAAAAGATGAACAGCTAGAAGGATGTCATACATTTTCAATGGATACATTACATCAGTCTTCTCAAGTTTTTGATGATCCTATTGCACGTGTGTTGGATGATGTTTGCTGTAAAAGTTTTCCTTCATTAGCTAACCATGTGCCGGAAAAGAATATTGATGATAATCTTCTTCAAAGATCGCCTTCATTCTCTTGTTTAACGGATTTTTCATTACAAAGCCCTCATCAAGGTTTGCAGTCATATGAGGAGATTGATGAAGGAGACTTTTGTTCTATTTGTAATCAGCAACAGAGTTTGGTTTTTCATGAATTTCAGGATCCTTTTGATAGCTTGCTGTAATCACCAAAGAAACACAACACAGATGTGAGGGAAGTCTTGATATACAGCTATGAAGATTACTTGGACCAGAGCTATGTTTATGAAGATCCTTTCGCAGTATTCTTGCAGTCATCCAGTCAATTTGTGCTTTGCAAGTTTATCAGCAGTCAGCTTGAGTTCAAATTTCCATGGGAGTTTCCTTTCAGTAGTTCTCTCTTGTTGTTCATAAGTGAGCACTTGCGGAAAATTCGAACGGCAAATGGAATACTTACTTGGTTGCATTGGTTGTTTCATTTCACTTGATTAGGTGATGAATGAAACTGTTAGAGTAGGTTTTGATGAATAAGCTCCACTTTGAGCACCATTTCCAGTTTGTCGGTTGTGTTTAAGTATTGAGTCAGTTCTTAGTTGAGAGAGAGTCAATTTGTGTCGTCAAGTCATCAGTTTTCAATCATGCATTTCAGTTTGAGTTTTTGACTCCATTGCCCAATGGATAAGGCGTTGGTCTAGTCTCCCAAAGATCTGTCGTTCTTGGCACCTCCAAGGAGCTACCATCCCCATTGGATCCAATGTTAGTGTCAGTCTTTCCAGCCTTCCTCCAGTGATCAAATATGCTCTTACAAAGTGGTCTCAAGGTGTCAAGGTCAAATTTTGTCATTTCAATAAGTCTTCAAGCAAAATTTGGTCACTAGGCATTAGGTCTAGGGTTTGTTTTCGCTCTTTTCAAAATTGTCCAAAATGTCGGTCCATGTCACCATTCAGCTGAGTGTACCATTATTCATAGGGTTATCATCATCATGTCAAGTTCCATTGGGTCATTTTACAGCTTGTTCATGCTTCAGTTGTGCCTAGGTAAGGTCCATTTCTCTCTCCTATGGTTTTGGAGGTAATTTCTCTTGGATGGTCAAATCATCGAAAAAAAATTGTATCCTAATGTTCACACACCTTCCCCTATCCTTAATGTACCTTATTAAACACTTCCCATCACTGCGATCCCCCAAATTCCTCATTTTTGCACAAACCCTAGTTTCTTGC
>APFE030530606.1:55706-71917 GCA_000404065.3 Pinus taeda
CCCTTCATTTCGCTTCATTTCGACAAAATTCCTTGTTTCACACATCGGGATAGGTTTCACTAAAATGATGTTTTTGAGCAATAAAAGATGAATTTTGGAAAACTGAGAGAGGTTTTTGTCCAAAACAGGTCAAAAAAGAAAAATCTCCTTCACTTTTTACACAGGTGTCATGGTTTTATAGAAATTTCAACAATACAATCGCCTCGGGAGAATTGATGCACCTCTTAAGTGACCTTGGGAAAATCAAGTTTTCTCCTAGCTTGGTTGGCCAAATAACTTTCTTGATGAGTCAAAGGATAATTAGACAAAAAGATATTTCCAATGAGCTATCATGAGCTCAATTTGGAGTTGAGGAAGGCATTCACAAGTTGACTGCAACAACACTCTGCCTTGAGGCAGCCTCATTTGGCACATTTTGACTAGTCTTGGGAGAATGCACTTTTGGAGGGGCAAATGGACACCAAATTGGAAAATTCCACTTGGGTTGGAACGTAGACAGGCAGGGCTTTCCAAAAAGCCAACCTAAGCTCAATTTTTGCTCTTGAAAGTGTCCCAAAATTAGGCGGAAAGGTGCGCAACGCATAGAGCTCAGGCGCGCGACGCATAGAGATTTTTGTTCAATTTTTCAACTTCCAGCTTAGAATTTCGGCCAGTTATGACCAGTTTCACCTCTTGATGTGATTTTTGACCCAGATTGATGTAATTTGATGTACATGATGTAACTTGGGCACTTATTTACCTATTATAGATGATTCATTCACAAAATAGCAAAAATTTAATGTAATGAATCAGTTTCCCTTTCTTTTAGAGGCAAGTTGTTTGGATGCCTATATTTTAGCTCCTTGTTTAGAATTAGTTTAAACAGCTCCTAGAATGATGAGCTCGACCCCTAGAGTCAAGGAAAGGGGTTAGGATGGTCTATAGATGTAATGTCTCAATCATTTTTAGAGGTTGGAGAGGTTGGACACTTGGGATTGCTTTGGCATACTATTGTACATATTTTCTCTGCATTTTTGGCTAAGGAAGGACCAGGGTTTTGCAGCATGTTTGGTCATGTGGGTAGTGTTTTGATGGTGTGCTCTCTCAATTAATTTTAGTTGTTATTGTATCATTTCCTTACTCTCTCTCTGTAATTGAACAAATGAAGTGTTAAGGTAGAATCCATAGATTGTTATGCTCTGCCTTTAAATTTGTTTAATTTTCCATGTTTTCATCTGTTTAAGGAGAATCCTTGAAACCTTCTTGCTCTCCTTAGCTCCTCACTAGTCTGACCTACCCATTCATTCCCTTTAAAAGCATTCAGACGATCGCCTTCCTTGCCCCATTCAGACCTCTGTAAAAACTGTGCCTCAATCCCCAAGCCCAAATTTGCCTTTCCCTGTTTCAACACAAAAACCCCTAAAAAAAAACTCAAATCAAACCTTTGTACTTCATACCTAGCCTAAAATTAGCTTCTAATTTCAGTCATCTCGAGTCTCATCGATCATTTTTTGCCGAGATTGACCCAAAGAGAGCCCTCTCTTGTGCTCGTAGGGCTAGCTATGAGGCTGAGCGTGGTTTGATGTGGCCTTGAGTTTTACCTTATTTCAACCTAAGGTAGATTTGAGCACTAACAGCAGCTTTATATGACCTCAGCCTAAGATCATTTGTAATGAAGTTACCCTTTATTTGTTGAATGATGAGGTCAGAGTCTCCCAAAAGTGATATCCTAGCTGCACCTAAGTTTTTTATCACTTTGAGCCCTAAGAGGAGGGCTTCATACTTAGCCATGTTGTTAGTGCACCTAAAATTCAATCTAAATGCATGTCCTTCAGCGTGGTCATCCTTCACATTATGTATCCAAACCCCTACCCCTGTTCCTAGCTTATTAACAGATCCATCAAACTCTAGATACCATAGGTTTTCTTGATCTGAACTGGTATTAGGAGCTTTCTCCATTTGCTCAGCAGGCATAGTTGGATTTACAGTCTCATAGGATTCTTTATGTGTAACTGTCAATTTATTTTTTTCCAAGATTTCTTGAATCTGAACTATGGATTCTTTGTCTAGGAATTCATCCTGACTTAAAGTCACCATTTTTACATCAGTTTGGTTTTGAATCTCAGTGTTGTATAAGATAAAAGAGTCCATGTCTCAATGTATAGAATAAATGGGAAATTTTGGGTTTTTTCTTGACTACTTACCACATACTTCATCAAAGTTTCTTGGTATAGCCTTTTAGGCTGGCTGAAGACTGAGATAGTGGCATAAGACATGTCTAGTTACAAAGATCCTTGTAGCTTGGCACCCCAGGATCTAGATAACAACATTCCATACTTGGGTGGAATATCAGCTACCACCACATCCATGAGAATTGTCTTGGTTGGATATTAGACTAATGACACACATAGATCCTTGATTAAGCCTAGACACCAGACCTAACTAGAATCAAAGAAAAACAAGTCTTTGTATGGCCTTGTGATATCTAGGTCCAACTTTTCCATAACAGATTTGGGCATCAGATTATGTGAAGCTCTTGAATCAAACATTGCATTGTGAAGCACCTTTTCATGAATGTTTAAACTTACATAAAAGGGAGGGACACCTCCATCTACTGTTTTACCATTTGCTTCAGGGCCAAATATAAGTTCTGGTTGATCATCAAGGATGTTCACTGAATCTTTGTTTTCTGAAATTTGTAATCATCTGCTGATTTATTCCCTAAAAACTTCATGCCTAGCCAATTTAGATAATGGGATGGACACTTTTAGCTTACTTATTTCAGCCTCCATATTAAAGGGTCTTTTTGTTTGTGCTTTGACACTTTGGGCAACAAGGTTGTGTCTTTCAACTGAGTTTTCAACAACTGCCTCTTGTGTTGGAATATTATGATGAACTAGGGTTGCTTTCTCACCATCTTCCAAAGGTTCTTGTACCACTTCTCTAAGTGGAGAGACAGATATCGGGTGCTGTTTTGATTTATCTTTGTCTGAAGCATCTTCAGCAATTGGACTATTTGGATTGGAAGTTGATGTAGAGATGATTGGTACATGAGAGTCCTTGAGTTTAGTTTTGGTAGGTTGCTTGGGATCATTAGGGATATCTATTCTCCTACTTCTCAAGTTGTATTGCTTGTGGACTTCATACACAGTTGTTTCATACCCTTGCTTAAAATCAAAGGATTCCCCTGATTTCATTTGACACTGACTAAGAGTATGAGCCTCTTGATCTTCTTGAGTTAGGAAAATTGGTTGGCCACTGTTGAGACCCATTAGATTAATGTGGGGGTCCTCTGTTGGTTCTCTAGATGTGGAAGCTTCTACATGGTTTTCTTGGAAGGGAGGCCTTATGTTTTGGTCTGGACCAACTTTTCCTACATTGGGGTTTTGATTTTTTCTAAAGTTTGGATTTCTTGCGTTGTTGTTTGGTTGGCTTTCCCATGAATATTTCCTCTCAATAGTGTCCACTCTATCTCCCAGCCTATCCATGCCTTTAATAATTGCATCAAGTTTATGTTCAAAGGCAGAGGGTTCCTCTTTGAAGGTTGTTCTTTTTTCAGTCCTAGCTCGATTTTGTTTGGAAATTAGATTAGCTTCAACACTCACAACTATACTCTGCATATCTTCAAGGCTAGGAGGAGCTCTCTCCCTGAGCTGGTAAGCCATGTCTGAGTCAAAACCATCAGGGAATTTGATCAATGCTAAGTCTGGTGGTGGTCTAAGATTTATTGGAATAGCAAGGTATGTATTGTTGAATCTGGCACAATAATCTTGGACACTCTCTTGTGGGCCTCTTTTCAAGTTATCATATTCAGTTAAGATGTGTAAAGGGTCCTTTTTCTTCTCCCATCTGTTTAGGAAAGTTTGATAAAGGGCATCTGGATTAACTATTGTGTTTGCAGGGAGTGACCTAAACCATGCCCTTACATCACCAGTTAAGCTCTAGACAAAAATTTTCATCCTAACATCATTATCATCAATCTCATAGTTTTCAAAATAGTCTGTCATCCTCTTGGTATGTTGTTGAGCTATATAAGTGCTTGTACCATCAAAGTAGGTAATTTTGCCCTGGTAATCCTATGGCATAGCCCTTGGATTGGCAGGCAACTGCAGTGGAGCATATCTGTTGGCCATATTAGCAGGGAAAAGCGGGGCAACTGGAAGCACAGGGATAGGAGCTGAGAAAAGTGTTGTGGATGGATGGGTGGAAAAGAGATTTTGGAGTGATAAATGTGAACTGGAAGAGGCTACAACAATAGGAAGAAGGGCTTGAGGTTTTGCTGTAGTAGGTTTAATTCGAATGGGTTTCTACTGGGGTGGTTCAAGATTTGAATCAGCAAAACTGTCTTGATTTTCTGGTTTCCTAAGGCTCTTAGCAATTAGATTTGGATTGTCAAAAATAGCTGGAGGATTTGGGTCTAGGTTTGACCTTGTGTATCGAGTTTTCTTCTTTGGAGCCAACTTCTAAGTATGTTTAGGTATTTTCTGGGAATATTTGTAGGATACAAGTTTTGACAATATCTTTACGGAAGCTACTAAAATGTAGGTAGATATGGGGCTTTCCTTCAGGGAGGTTTGAAGCAAGGATGGCCAAACAAATCTTTGAGACAGCTGTTTAGAATCTAAAGCTAAAATAGAATTGGACTGAAGTAGCTTTATTTACTCTTGTGATTGCATAGCAAGGACAGTTTCAAAGGCTGCCTGGCTAACTTCAGGCTTCATCTGTAGCTTTAGAGTTTAGACAGTAGTAACAAACATTCATTCAGTTCCCCAGTGGAGTCGCCAATGATGTTATCACTCAGATTGTTCCCCAAAACTTGTGAGAAAAGGGAATACGGCAAAGGTAACCACTAACCAATCTTTTAGCTGCAATTTCTAGCCAAACTACATCCAGAGAGGGCTCTCTCTATATAATTTAATTTTGTTTGTTTGAAGTTTTTATGCTAGTTATGATGTGCAGAGGTTTGTTTTAAATGGGTTTGGATGGTGATTTCAAACAGAGGTAGGATGCAAGTCTGAAAGAGTTTATTCCATTGGGAAATGGAGTCTATGAAGATGGACTGCTAAGTGTGTTTCTATGATGATGGGCAATACTACAGAGCAAGATAATCAGTTTTGGAACAATATTGAAAGCTAGTGATTGATGGGATGAAAGCCAGGGGATAAATGGCAATCAAGAATCCTTTATCATGGTGGTAGAGGGAAAGTGCGTGAATATTTTCAAGGAGCAGTGAAGAATTCCTTGACAATTTTCAGAATGAAGGAATTAGTAGAAACAAAAGAATTTAAGAATTTCTATTTATGCTAACTGTGAATAAAACATAAATAATAGCAGGAATTGAACACAGAGTGTATTTAAACAAGTTCTGGGCTATTCTTTTTCCCTGTTTTTAAGACTATGGAACATACATGAAATTTGCAAAACATAGAAAACAAAAATACACAGTTTAGAATAACTTATTGATCCAAAGAAAGACACAGGAATTCTGTAGCAAAGCTCAAAATCATCAAATCCACAGTCAGAAGGTCCAACATCAATGCATTTCAATAGCCTTTTTTTTTTAAGAAATATCAAACTTACAGCGTAGTGCAAGACGAGAATCACCAACCCCGAATGCATTCCTTGGGGAGGTATTTATAACAAAGAGATTTACAAAATATCTTGGGGATAAGATATGAAACAATAATGTAGTTTACCTACCCTGTTAGAGAAATAAATGCAGAAATAAAGGTAGGAGTTATTGTGGTTGTGCTTGCTGCTTTAACTGATGAGATATTTTAGACTTTTCACCCAGGAATTCGGCTGGTAGTTATGTCCTTGATTTGCCTTCCTATGTTGTTGTCCCGATTTGTTCACCTGCTCTTGATTCATCTTTAATGTGTCCTGATCCTCGCTTGAGCTCCTTTCTTCATATCTGCCACGTGTCCTGCTATTTGACCAAGTGTAAGAAGGCAGAAAGATCCAAATTACCTAGGCAAAACTTCCAGCATACTCTACCACCACTGTTCTATGGGAAACTGATGTCTTTGTATTTATACAAGTATTTCATCAGCATCAGTATACCTGTAAAAGTTAGGCTTGACTTCAAAAATATGATTTATTTCATGTTCTATAAAAACAAATTTTCCAATTTGCCATATAAGCTCTGTCCGTAAGGAGGTCTTGTGTCTTCTGAGCTGCTGGATGATGCAGTGATCTGATTTGTTACATACATGTTTACCCTGTGAGCATACTACTGATGTGATAATAGTTTTTGATTGCTTGTTAGTAAACTGGGTAAACCCTTCTGCTGCAAGTTTGTGAATTTTTCTATGAAGGCATTAATATCCAGTTGCATCTCTTGACACTTCCTTTCCAAAGTCTGTATAAAATTTCTCATTGTTAGTACCTTCTTTGTTGTCAAAATGGTGCCTGTCCTGTCAGTGATCTCTAAAGCCGCTAACTATTCCTTAGTATTGGTATTCAAAAAATGGATGAGCCTATTGGCCTGCTCAGGTATATTTCCTAATGATGCCCTGGCCCTTTGAATTTTCTCTAGTGCTATTTTTATTAATTCAATTTGTTCATAGATTGTTTGAATTGACCGCCATTGTTCAGTAATGGACTGGCTAATCTTGGTCCACAAAATCATCTTAATGTCTGCTAGAGGTTTACGTAAGGTGAGATCCTTTTCCAATGATTTCACCTTGTTCTCTAGGGTCTTTACTTCTCTAGTTTTTTCTGCTACTGTTATTTTTGACTTGTGATAGCTCACCTCCAATTTGGCTAACTTTTCTTTTGCCTCTTTGAGCTTTGACATTTGAGCCTCTAGCTCTTTCACTGCTTTCATCATTTTTTCCATCTTCATGCTAGTCTCTGGCTCTGTTTTTGGTGCTGCTGTAGCATTTGTAGTTTCTGTGCCTGTTGTTGATGCTGGGATGGTAGGAGGGACTGCTGTTGTACTTGTGGGGGCAGCAGTGGCACTTGTTGGAGCTGCTTCAGGTGGCTGGGAGGTGGACTATCCCTGGTTCTCTTTAATGGCCTTCTCCAATGCTTGCTCTGTTTCTGCCAATCTCTCATTCATTCTCATCAGCAGACTTACCATGTCCTCTTCCTATTTTTGCTATGCAGCTTCTGCAGTTTGTGGATGCACTATAATTGGCAACTTTAATTGCCTTTTAAGGGCTGCAATGTCCTCCTCCTTCTTCTTGATTAGTGCTTTGATGCCCTTTGCATCCTTAGGGTTATGCCCTAGCTCGATGATGATTTCTTCTAAGGACTTAATCCTGTTGTCCTTAGCTAAGGAGGAAGCCTTCTCTAGTTCTAATTGGGTAGAGGTATTGTGCAATGAATTTTGTAGTTTGTGAGCAAGCAATGCCTTATCTTCCAAGGTGGCATACACCATCTCCCCAGTTTGTTTATGTAACTCAATCTGGTCAATTGGATGAATATCCCTGGAAAAAACTTCCAGATTGGTTCTTATATAATCAGCAACTAACTGGGGTTGCTGAGTCTTGGGCTTGAAATGGCTGAGGATCTTTTTCTTTTCCTGAATATCATAAGCAGCCATTAGCCTTTGTTGATTAGTAGGTGCTGTCCTCATCAGTTTATTATATAGTTGCATCCTCACTGGATCATTTCTAGCTTTTATATCAGTAAAAATTTTCTTGATATCTAAGCTTTGTTTGCTTTGAGGCCTGGTGGATGAAACTTCCACACTATATTGACTCTCTAGCTCTTGCTGGAATGAGCTAGCTGAGGTTCCAGGTAGTGGAGATGTTTGTTGCTCAGTTCTTCCCTGACCTCTCATAGTGCTTGTGGTATCTTCCACAAATTCCTCTTCTGAATATGGATTCAACCTCTGCCTCTTATCTCCCGTTTGTTCTGATGGTCCACTAGCAGGGGCATCCTCTTCTCTATCTCTCTTTTGGCTCTTTTCCTCATTTTGAGGAGTTTGTAGAATAGGGGCTTCAGATCCCTTAGTTTGAGCCGGGGGAGCTTTCCCTTCTCCCTGTTCTTGTGTTGTAGTGGGCTGATCAACCATGGTCTGTTGTTCTGCATCCATTACTTCCTTGCCCTTTGCTACTGAGCTGGCCTTTCGTTCTGCTTGCTCTGAGCTCTCAGCAAAAGATGTATCACCTCCAATGTGCTGGGGCAGCTTGAAAGGTACCTGTCCAAAAGAGTCCAGGTCAAGTGCTTTCTCAAGCTCTTTCATTTCTTTTTCCAATTTCTCTTCTCCAGTCATCTCTTCAAACAATGTGCCCTCTAGCCACTCTTGTCTATTGGCATATTGCCGGATTTCAGGGATTGGATAGTGAACATATGCTGGCAGCTTATTTTTGACTTTCCTATAGCTTATAAAATGATTGGGGTCATATGGTGCCCAATAGAAACTCTGTTTTAGTCTGAGTTTCTGCCCTAAAATCTCATCAGCTTCTAACCAGGCTTCCCTCTGATTGAAGGTGAAAGGGCCCAGTTGATTCCTTATTTTAAGTTGTACCTTTTTCTTGGCCTCAAAGAAATGGATTACATCTACTTGGATGAATTGTCTAAAGTATTCCAGGGTATACAACCGCATTGGAACATATTTTGGCAATTTATAGGGGCTCAGCTCACAGCCATATATCCGAATCACAATGTGATTCTGGTAAAAGTACCAGTCACCTATGCTATAGCTCTTGGAGAGATGTAGAATTCTCTGCATTTCACCAGAAAGTCTGTCTGGAGGACTTCTTATCAGTAAAGAGGTGGCTGGATATATGAATAGATCAATAAATTCACAATAAGTGTAAGGAGAATAGTAGACATGGTCGAAGACTGGGGTCCAGAAGATTACAGACCTTGGCTCTCCCTTGACATCAAATTTTCTGAGGGGAACTTGAAAACTATCTGGCTGATAGTAGAGCAACAAATGATATATGTACGATGTGTATTTAAACACTCTTTCTCTGTCCATGCTCATGAATTGTTCATGGATTTTATCATCTATGTGGGTGGCATAGTCATACTTGACAGCAGGGGGTTGTCCTGGAGAAAACATGGATAATAGGACCAATGTGGTTTCATCTACATACTCACTGGTTTTGAATCCCAGGATGTAGGGTATCATGTCAATGATAAACTTTCCTGCTTCATTGAACCAAGTGTCCAGGTATGGAGGAGGTTCCTATGGTTGACAATTGGGCTTCATAAACGTTTTGCCAATTCTGGTTATCTCTGCACTTGGCAATTTGGCACCTTGGTCAAGCAGAAATCCCAAGGAAAGAGGAGTCAATGGTTCAGTTGGTTTGAAATGCAGCATCTCATTTATTGATTCAGGGTGATATAGAATAGAACTGTCCCAAAAGGAGACATCACTGCCCTTTGAGTGGGCTCATAATTGGCATGGCATTGGTGAATGAGGTCAGGAAAAAAATTTACACAAGGAAGGTAGTACATGGGCATATTGGATTCCCAAATCCCAAAGATGTCAGTTTTGTTTCTATGGCTATTCTTGATCTCACAAAAAGCCTGTAGATGAGATTTGTTACCCATTATATCATTAATCTAGAAATCCTTATCAGCTAGGGGTAACCACTCCAGTTCTTTATGTGGGGCATTGAGAGGGGCTACATTGAGGGCTACTGGAGCAGGGGCTGCCATCTTTATAAGTTCTCAGGTGTTTTTTGAGTGAAATGTGGATTTTTACAGTAGTAGTTGGCAAAAATAGAGGCCCTGGGGCTTTTTCCAGAGAATTTGCAAATTGGAGCTTTGTTTTGACTCTGGTGGGCAGAATTTGAAGCAACAGGATGAAGCTTGAAGGATTTGTCTTGCAAGGGATGGGTAGCAATGGTTTCAAGGCATTTCCTTTAGCAATTACTGACCAAACTGATCTTGAGCTCGGCTAAAATTGGAGGGATTTTGCTGAGTGGGGCGGAATTGGCAATTTGTATAGCAAAATATGGGCAAACTAGTAGTTTCAGTGGGAAATTTTGCAGATGGAAGTCAATCAGGGAGCTTGGGAGCAAGACTTAGGTGAATTCTTGCTTTTCTCTGCTAGCTTATGTGTAGCAGCAGGGTGAATTTTTGACAAGCTTCTAGGACTGCCCAGACAATTTTCACAGCAAAAAATCAAAATTGAGAGGGTTTTTCACAAAATGATGGTAAATACCTATTTTTCACAATGCACTGGAGTTACTGGCTGGTTGGGAGATGATTTGCACAGTGGAGCGCCAAGCTATGGTGGTCGAGGTGGCAGACTGTAGGTTTGCTGGTGAACTCGTCGTCGTTTGCATGCAAAAGCTCAGCAAAATTACACAATGAGAATGGTAAAAAACAAACGTTTTTACGGGTTTTTCTAACAAAAATCGGCTTTTTGGGCTTTTTGGTGCTTTTTGTGATGACGTCAGCATGACATAGATTTTTTGTCATGTAGCGGGGGTATGGAAGGTGACATGGTGGATGACTTGGTGCTGAGGTGGCAACAGTGACGTGGTGTTGATGTGGTTGTGACGTCATCGGATGACATCAGCGGCGGGGAGGCGAGGGCGGTAAGTGGTTTTATCGCGCCGCTTTTGGGGTGGCAGCAGTATTGAGCGGGGGGGTCACAATACACGTGGGTGAGCGACGCGTGTCCTTTGTACGGCAACGAAACCGCCATTTTCCTGGGACATATTTTTCGGATGCTGGGGGCATCGCGATACGGTTTCGCACCATTGGATCTAAGGGCCCCGATCCAACGGTCGATGGTGAATGGCAAGTTGCGGGGGCACGACATGGGGACCCACTTCAATAATTTGGCTTTGTATAATGTTTTGCGGGGTTTTATAGTGTATTCAGCGCTGGACTACGGCCAGTCGGTTTTTCATATAACCAAAGGTTAATATGAAACCCAAAGTTTTACGCACGCTAAGGGTTATTATAAGGTTCTAGGTGAACCTTATATTTCCCGAAAATCCTTATGATATGGCTATATTGCCAAGGGTTGGGATATTTATTTTTTTTGAGATTTTTTATGTATTTATATACTAGGGGGAGGGAAAAAGTTATATAGGAGTTATATAGTAGAGTTAGAGGGTTAATATGATTATGTGGGATGGGTTTGTATGATTTAGGCTAAGTTTATAGAGTGAAAATTTAGACATGGGGGGAATGAAAAGATACCAGATGGTGAGGTTTAGGAAACTTTGGCAAAATGGATAAAAGACTTTTTACGCAAGAAATGTGGCTTGTTTTGCCTAGGTGAAAACACATTTTCACTTAGTTTTTTCTATGAGATGAAGTGGACTAAGGGTAATGAGCAGATCTCATTGCACTTGGGGGGAATGTTAGTAAGTGTTTCCTGGAAAAATTGGGGAGAGAAATTAGTCATGCTCCATTTGTTTTGTAGCCACCCTGCCATAGTACCTTATGATTTTATGAGATGGAAACTTGTTCCAAAGGAGAAAATTGCTCACAAACCATGCTTCTATACCATCAAAACTGCCTACCCAACCTAGTATACCTGACATTTTTCTTCATTTTCATTGAGTGCATTAGAACTAGCAACCCTGATTATTCTCTTTTCTTTTAGCTTCCCTCCTATCTAAGTCTACCCTTATTTCTTCCAGGGCTCAAATTAAGCTGTTGAGACCCTTTGCTTCTCTACTTGACTACTTGCCTACCAACCTTAAACTGTTTGTGCAGAGCTTTATTCTCTATTCTAAGACAAGTAAATTCAAACATGATCTAGCCAAGATTAGGCTGTCTAGCTAATCATCAACTCTGGCAAGAGTTAACTACCTATACATAGTGAAAATTCATCAAAATATGGAACCTTTGCAGCATGAAAAGAATGAACATTTTTGGCACTTCCCTAGTCAATCATGAAACATGAAACCTATTGTAGGAAGCTAACACCCTGTGAAGTTATAAACAACAATTAGGGACTAGTTTATAAGACTATATGTTATTATAAACTCCTCTATATCAATTAATTGTCACACCCATCTACATTCGATTAAATATATTTTTTTCTGCAGGAAATGTTGTTTTCTATATTATTTTCTTATAACCAATCAAATATTATGTCTGAATATTTAGTAAGTTATATTTCATCCACAATCTTCTATTCACCCAATATAAATCAATTAACTATTTTAGACAAATAGCAGTGCTTTCATCCAACTTAGTAACTGTTAAGGATTAAGCACCTGTTTTCAAATTATTCATAACATTGGTCATCCAAAAATAAAAAAATAAAACAAAACATTTTAGATGCTCTGGCATGACTAACTGAGAATCATCTCAGAGAACAACATTACCCATAAAAGAAAGATTAGCCAAGCATCTCAAAACTTTGTTTTCTTCATGTTATAGATCTCAAGTTTTCTCTGTAATATTGAGTGTTTTGGATTTTGTATTCATTTTCATTCATGGAAGAATTTTGGTGCCAACCACCTACATCTTCTTTGCTTTGGCTCTTCCTGTTATAGAATTTGGGGAACAACTTGTTAGAGCCACGGGTAGCTTTTAGTTTTCTTTATTGGATTTAGTGTTAATGTAAAATCTAATTTCTTCTGTGGTAAATATATCTAATGTTCTGCTATGTACATGGTATTCTGACTGACACAGCATCTCCTTGACTGAGTTGTGAGAGACAAAAGAAACAATTTAGGACTACAAGATGTATTCTTTGAAAGACTATATGGCCTTGACTAGATGCATCCCTGAGATCCACGCTAAAGAAAGAAATGGGTTGTTATCCTAGTTGTTTCCCAATAGCAATATTCAGTCAACATTCCAATTTGGAATCTAAGCGCAGTAGCCAATTAGCCAAGTCGTGGGGATTAGCCCATTCTATTAATGTAACATTCATCCAATCATCATATTGCTCTGAACCCATCCACACACACAACTTTTCTTTATCCAAACTATGTTTGGCAAGGGATTTTGGGATCGATTGGAACAACTTCTTCGGAAGCTTACCAAATCTTGAGTTGAATATGCCAGAGGTATGCCATGATCGAACATAATGATAACCCATTGACGTTTAGTTCTCAATATTACTATTGCTATTTGCATAAGGAGAATAGAGCGAGGCCATTGCCCCAACCTGAGTATACACAAGCCCAATTGTGCTTGATTTTTTTTCCTACAAGTAAATTTGGACTCCATATGTATTCACGGTTAGAATAAGTCCGAAAAATCCAACAATCTCTTACTAGAGAGATTCATATCCTAAAAAAGTGTACCTTATTGTCAAACATGACTATTAATCTATGACTATGGCTTTTAATATATTCTATAAAATGAATTTAAAGTAGCATAGCATTAATTTCTCATGCTAGAAACTCATATGAATACATGTCTCCAACAAAATAGATGCATAGAATATTGAGATCAATTACTAGACATTGAGAGGTGGAGATTTATTACGAGTTCCCAAAAGGAAGTTGGATTGATTTTTTTGTGAAATTGGTTGTTGTTGCAGCTTTTGCTTCTAGATTATTATGAAAAATACAAATTGCAATCAATAATATCATGAGTAAAAGATGGAGATTTACATGAAAAGAAGCCATTTTAGAGTAGTGAATATCCAACTTGTAGATAGATCAGAAAGGATGTAGCCTACATATTTATAGTTATTGTCGTGTAGGTTAATGTTTGATAAGAAATGAAAATTTGACATGATCATGTATTGATTAAAGATCTTCTTATTTGGTTTCCTTTACCCGTTGGGGATTACTCCCCAAAATTTGGATATCTGCATATACCCCAACAATATGAGCCCCAAGATCCCTTGGGTGGGGTAAAAACCTCTAGAAATTGCATTCCCCACCCCACCCCCCCCCCCCCCCCTTCCCAAAAAAACAATTAGATTATATATGTGGTTGTATGTCATGAAACCAACTCACAAAAAGAAATAAGCCTCTTCGAGGGGGAAACCTCCTTTACATTACACAAATGAACAATTATTAGATTATTCAAATGACAAAACCTCCTTTCTATATATAGGAGTCTAAAGGGCTACAATATAACCAAATCCAGCCTAACAATAATAATATAAAGGCACAAAAATAATAATAGTGGGATTTTATGGGGCACAATAATAACAATATGGGGACAATAGGGGCACAACAATAACAATAAGGGATACAATGACAATAGTAATGGGGGAATTGCTAGTATTATAGGGACCTAACATCCCCCTCTCCTTCAAAAAAGTGTTGTCCTCAATGCTTGAGTAGTTTTGGTTACTTCTGTATAAAATTCTCATCCTCCCATGTGGAATCTTCAACAGGTAAGTTCTTCCACTTGATGAGATACTCTGAAATTGACCGATTTTGTAGTTGTCGAGTTCTTGTTTCTTTGACTACTTCAGGTTCCAATATTATTTTTCCTTCCTCATCAAGTTCTAGCAATATCGTTTGAACTGGAAACTTGTCACCTATAACCTTCTTTAAGTATGAGACATGGACAACTAGGTGCACTTGGGAAGCTGCAGGAAGCTCCAATTTGTATTCCATAGTACCTATCTTTTGCAACACCTTGTACGAACCATAGTACTTTGGTGATAATTTATTATCCTTCGTATCTTGCTTGAGGGACATTTGTTTATATGGTTGTAATCGTAGGAATACCCAATCACCTACATCAAAAATTCTTTCGCTACAATGTTGATACACCTGCTGTTTCATTCTATTCTATGCCAAGGTGACGTTATCCTTTAAGAGTTGGAGAACTTGTTGCTGATGCTCGATGTGATCTTCCACTGCTTGAACCTTAGAATTTTCTCTTAAATATGATGTGATGGCTGGTGGATGATATCCATAAATTGCCATAAATGGGGTCATTTTTGTTGCAGTATGGAAGGAAGTGTTATACCACCATTCAACCAGAGGCAACCATTTGACCCATTGTGTTTGTTTATCAGATACAAAGCAACGAAGATATCCTTCCAAACATTTGTTTACTATCTTAGTTTTCCCATGATATTGAGGATGATAAGATGAGCTATGAGCTAACTGAGTACCAAGACAAGAAAATAATTTTGTCCGAAAATTGCCAGTGAAAATGGGATCTCTGTCGCTTACAATAATCTTTGGGTTTCCATGTAGCTTTTGAATCATTTCCATAAATGTAGTAGAAATTGTACTCGCTTTAAATGGATGAGATAGTGCACAAAAGTGTGCATACTTGGTAAGTCTGTCAACTACCACCATGATAACACTCTTTCCTTTAGACTTGGGTAAACTTGTGATAAAATCCATTGAAACCTCCTCCCAACACTGGCTAGGAATGGATAAAGGTTGTAATAGTCCTGGGGTCTTAATTGTTTCAACTTGATTTTGTTGGCAAACCAAACAATTTGCCAGAAACTTTTGAATATTCGATTTAAGGCCCAAGAACCAAACAGAAATTAGGATATATGGGTGTGAGCTCTGCCCTTTTAAGCTACCAAAGTATGTTCCAATGAGACTCTTTGCATTGGAATATTTCAGGCAAATGATAAATGCAGACCTAGTCCATTTTTATAATGCCAAGAAGAACACTCAGCTTAGAATCAAGAATCAGCTAGGACCTTTTGTCCGCAACATTAGGGAGGCCTGGGGAGAAGCGGAAATAATTTTAGAAGATCATCTTAAGTTACACAAAAGTTTTGGATGGATACCATATGACCCTAACAACTTTATCTGTGATAGAATAATGAAGAACAGATTGTCACCATACATTCACCATAGGATTCCAGAGATTGAACAATTTGCAAATATGGATGAATGGAGGGAAGGGACCCTAGTAGAAAATGATAGTGAACAGGTCAATATTGAGAATGTTATGAGAGATCTTGAGAAAACACTTGACCTGGATTCTTTTGGGTAGGTACAAAGATCAGGAATTGGTGCATCTACTCCTAGAACATCTTAGCAACCTTCATAGGAAACCAGCACACAGCTACATAAACATCCAAGGGAAAGGAACTAGAGACCAGTACTTAAGCTACAGAGAAATCTACAATGTCAAAATAGCCAGAAATTTCCAAGGAATAACCTCAATTACACACTCCTCCTGTTAGTGCTGAAATCTACCTTAGGCTGAAATAAGGTAAAACTCAAGGCTACATCAAACCATGCTCAACCTCGTAGCTAGCCCTACGAGGACAGGAGAGGGCTCTCTCCGGGTCAATCTCGGCAAAAGGTAATCAAAGAGGCTCGAGATGACTAAATTTGCAACTGATCTTAGGCTAGGTATTAAGTGCAGGGGTTTGATTTGATTTTGGGTTTTTAGGGTTTTGT